>VYZM01024094.1:76109-92667 GCA_013398915.1 Dromas ardeola | reverse complement strand
CAACACCCACCGCCCCCCCCCCACTTATCCATCCAGTATAAAAAAAAAAAAAAAAATCTCTGAATGCTATAGTTCATCTAATTCTTCATTTTCTTTAAATTTTCACAAGCAAGGAGTAACAAAAATGTTATCCACTACTTTGAGTAACAGGGATTACCTAAGCTTCTGTAGCAAATCTACAGCATTCAGGGCTTTTCTTTTTTATCAGTAGCATTAACTTAGTAATTTTCACATTTACAACTTTGACACTTGTTGTAGACTTTTTAGGTAACCATATCAGATAAGAATTACACATGCAATGTCGGCTCAGACAGATGGGGGTCAAAATTACCTCTGTGCTGTCTCTCATGAAGTTCATGAGGCCTTTGAGGTGCATCAGATTAGCTTTCATTTTTGAGTAACTAAGCATATGTAAAACAAGTTTTAAAGTAAATCAAATTTTTATTTTTATCAAATTTATAAATCAATCTCTCATTGTGATTATCACACTTAATGATTCAGTGATATAGTCCAAGGCACTGGTAAGGAATTCCAAAGCTTTGTCGGTGTGTGAAGCTGGTTCCTGCTGCGGTCGACGTGTGCACACCCACACATGCATGCCTGGATGCAGTTTTGAGGCACAGCAATGCTGTTGTGTGATGCAGAAACAACAGCGCTGTGAAACACTGGAGTTCAACAACAACACACTGACTCTCTGCACCCACCTTTGGGGTACTCTTTATTCGTGATGAATATTTACACCAAGACCTCAAATATTTTCATTTCCTCCGGGCCTAAGAGAACTGTCTGTTACTGTGGTTTGAGGCTGTTTTCAACCTTTTGCCTAGTATAAAATTTCCTTTTTCCACATCAGTGCTGCTCTCATGTTCAAGTTAAATCATACTTTCCTTTTTGTAAATAACAAGAAGAAAATGATAATGAAGTGGAAAATGGGAAAAAAGCATTGCTCATCCTGCCATTTTCCATGCTGTGGGAACACACTTTGCTTGGTATATTTAATAACTGTGCTCTTCAACCTGGCCTCCATGCGGCTGCATGGTGCTGCAGCAGTTTAGCCAGAGAGATGAGGACCCCAGAGGCCTCATAGCTTCACAGAGGACATCCTCACCTAGTTGAAACCATGGTTATGGCTTTCCTGGAGGCATATACATCATGATAGAGGGTAAGAGCTAGGAATCTGAACTTCTTGTTATGAATGGTCTGACTTGCAGCACGTAGGCATGTTGGCAATGGGAAAGCCTGTACTACCACTTGCACGTGTTCAACTCCAACGTCAACCCTTAACGTTTTACTGGTGCTCTGCTTCAACAGCTTGATGAATGAATGTGGGCTTTTTCTCCTTTAGTATGGGAAAATGTCAACTGTGGGTCAGAGTTTTGGCAAATACACCCTACTTCTTGCTTCTTGGAATTTTTCTCAGGAAGAGATGCACCTGGGGCCGTAGCTCTGCAAGAGGGTACAGCATCTTCTTACTGGGAGATTCATGTGTGGAGGAGGGAAGTGTGGAAAGGCTTAAGAGAACTTCCATCACTACGGTATGATACGGTAAGCTGCAGGGGCACACCATAATTAGGCTGGAAAGAGTTTAAATTGCTTCATCCAGACTCCCTTTTATATCTATTTTCTTTGCCTCCACCCGCCTTTTTCTGGGGTTTGTTTTTCTTGTTTCTTATGGCTAAGTTTCCCACTCTGTGTTGGATTTCAGCCAAAGCATGTTTTTATGGGCTGGGAAGAACTTTTCCCACATTACAGACTGGCACCTAGTGGGTGCACATTAGTTGCCATCCTAGGAGCACACAGGAAGCTTGGCTAGAGAGGGGATGTTATTTTGTTGGGAATTCTTTATTACAATCATATAGTTGATGTTCTTAAGAAGCTAACTGAGGTAGTTATAATTAATGATGCTTCCCGTCACTCGTAAACATTTTGCCTCTCTTTATGTATAATGACTTTGTTTTTAATTTTTGTTTTAAATTGCTTTCTGACAGTTCCTGGCTATCAACTTTTATTTCATTTAATTATTTCAAAATTACAGCTGTCCATTTATTTCATCACTTTATGGCTTTTGTTGCTGAAGCCAGTATTATACTGTTCCAGAAACCTCCTATTATAGGTTATATCACCTTCTATAAAGATGCTCTTAAAATCTTGGCTTTCTGATGGCCTTTTGGAAAGTCTTTTATAAGGCCTCTCTTATTTCTACCAAAACTGAGTCTGTCACCTTGGCTTGCTGGGTTCCTCTTGACTTTTAATGAGCTCGAGCTTTTGTCCTATTGCTAAAACCCCAAAGTGAAGTGCAAGCGGACCGCTTTGTATTCGGTCACCATCCTTTGACCCTTTGGGTTTAAGCAACCCATGACAAGTTAAAATTTCCCAACAGCACAGCTCCTGAGGTCATTAGTACACAAAAACTGTCCACTTTGTCAGAGTGTTCTCCTTATACAGGAATATCAGTAAAAGCATTCTGTCTTATGCTGTTGCTCCACTGTGGAAGGTTACCCACTTTGGAGACATTCCAGAAAGTTTAAAAAATACTTCGACACCTTTAGTTGTTTATTGATGTTTCTGTTGTTGCCACTGGATTTCTGTCCCACGTTAAAAG
The DNA here is from genome assembly GCA_013398915.1 of Dromas ardeola. Taxonomy (NCBI): domain Eukaryota; kingdom Metazoa; phylum Chordata; class Aves; order Charadriiformes; family Dromadidae; genus Dromas; species Dromas ardeola. The sequence continues at coordinate 90,065 of VYZM01024094.1, read as the reverse complement.
GATACATGAAGAAAAGCAACAAAACAAGATGCATATGTTGGAAACATGAAAGCCATTGAATGTACTTCCTCTTACCAAAGGTGGTAGCATGAAAACTATCAAAATTCCATTGTCTACACAGTAGATTCTTTTTATACTTGACTGGGATTTTTTTTTTTTTAATGCTGCTATAAAAGATATGGATACAGAATTCTCCCAGTGACATCTTTTTAGTGAAGAATTAAATTATGTGAGCAGTAAGATACAATGTTTACAACTCAGATTTGCACAACTTGATGTACATTTGTAACTAGCAGGATCTGTAAGAATTCTGCTTTTGTTTTCCATAGCACTTATTTTTATGTCACTAAGATCATTAACTTTATAACATTAATTCCATATGTTGAAAATGTTGGCAGAAAATACGCTACCTTAAATCTGATAGAAAAAATGTGATACAGTAAATCCATAGACTTCTTTTACTTTCATCTTCTACACAGAGGAAAAGTGCAACAGCACTCAAGAGTGATTTTGCCAGACCCTATTTTTATTGCTATTCATACTGTAGTTCCAGAGAGCTAGTACATATTTCTAGGAAGTACTCATTACCAGTTTCAAAGAAACATTTTTTTTAAAAACCTCGAAGGATTTGGGTATTGATTCTATAAAGAAAAAAAAGCACCAGGATATCAGAAACAATTAATGTACTGTTTCTTACAGCTGATAATTCGTATGCTAGCAAACAGCTTTAACCCACCTCAGCATCCTTCATTGTGCAAATGACTTTGTGCTCCTAAGTAGTGCTTTGTCTAAAGAATATTTTTTGACTGTTTCCCAGGTGTACATCTTAATGATGGAAACTGTTAGTACTTCTTACTTCTACCATTTATGTGGAAGAGCTGGAAAAAATTTGACCTTTGCATCTTGGGTATCGCTTGTGACTTGATCCTTATATGCATGGATTCGTACACTGCTAGTATTATTGGTGTGTCAAATCAGGGGAAAGAGATGTCATGGGCTTTCAAGTATTCTCCTGACAAAGTCAGCAAGTAGAAGGTTATAATGAGGAAAATATCTGCTACAATGCCCAGACAATGTAGTCTGCCTCACTGATGAACCTGTTGCCTCCTTTTTCAGATCATTGGAGTGGGAAGTGGAGGATGAACTTCCATAGACCTTCTGCTAGAGAAGGGCCTACTGAACACAGTCCAAGGTAAGGTCTGGTCTGTTCTGAGCTACGAACATGTGTCTGCCTTCACCGTGGCCACTTATCTCCTTTTGTCCTTTGACTACACATAAAATAGACCTTTCCACAAACGCACAGGATAGAGCTGTACAGAAGACTGCACATGAGTTTTTGCTTCTGTTCTGGGCTAAGAGGTCAGATGCCTACATTTTTCCTTGACTTTTTAAACGAGGTATTTTTCTTCTGTATTTCTATTTGTTTCTAGACAGACCAACTGTATACTACACCAACAATTCAAACAGCACGGGTTTTGAAAAATTGGAAAGGCTTTGCATGATATTAGGTCCATCTGTAAGTGGAAAATACGTTGGTTTGTGCTTTTTCAATGAATCACTATTCTTAAGTAAAAAAGCAAAAAAAATGTGCAAAGCGCAGATTTTGAGGTTTCTGAAACTCACTGTGAAAATTTTGCACAGCCCTGTGTAATAGTAACTTTAACTTGACACAGCCCAGTTGTTCTGGTTCTTTATTTCAGGATTCTTTATTACATGCACCTGTTTCAACTAACTCGTAGCTGTTTCTGAAACTCCTGATTGGCCTGTGGCCAGGAAGCACTGTGTGTTCCCACAGTTAATATGATCTAGGTCTTTAGAGGGTTCATGGGGATGTGTGTAATATGAAAGTCCAGACAGATAAAAGCTTTCCCCTTACTTCTGCTCAACAATAGCTTTGCCTGTTTACTTCTTCTGGTCTCCCTACCAAAAACTTGGGAGAAGAGGTTGTTCTTTTAAAGCGTCTCCTGCATAGGCTGCACTTCAAGTTCACAACGAGTTCAGGGGAGTTTTGCACGGTTTTGGATTTCATTACGACCAGTTCATGCAACTCTGGACTAATCCTGTCTGTCCAGTTCCATAGTAAAAAATGTGGGCCTCTAATGACATCAACAAATAAAAATAACCAGCTAATTTAACAATCAGTACATTATGTGGTTGAATGTAAATGTAGAGATGCATTTTCTGTTTGTACTTTCAAGTTGGTTCTGGGTAAGATTAGGTAAAGTAAAGCTTTTAGTAAGAAAATATGATATGGTCACCTTATTTCTGGAAAAAATGAGCCTTTGTGTGAGAGTGCTCTGGGGCTGTAAAGTGAGCAATATGGTAACAAGCTCTCTGGAGAAGGGTTTGCCCATTGAGTTCCAAGGGACTCATTGTCCACAACTGGTTACCATATTTTTGTTTGCAATAGCCACATGTAAAAATGTGCCTCCTTCTCTAGCAGCAACCCACAATTTTAGTATCTCCTCAAAATCTAAAAAGGGGACAAACCTGTGTTAAATTAATTATTAAACTTCCTTCACACAATTTTATTTTTAACAGAAAAAAAATGAGAATCTTTTTTCACCACTTCCTAGAACTTTTTTTTTTTCCAAAAGGGCACAAAGGACATATATTTTCATGTGTCTCAAGAATATTTTTCAGAAAAATCACTCCATTAGAAAGTAGCTGTGCACGATTTACATGATTTTTTAGAGGATTTGCTCTTTGATATCTATGGAGATATCAATCAAGAGGAGCAGACAGACTTTAACTGCAGGCATGAAGGGGAGCACTTAAGAGGGTATTTTTCCATTCTGCAGCACTGTGGTTGCATGAAAGCAAAATGTGATACTTGGTGAGATCAGAAAATCAGAACCTGAATCAATAATACTGCAGTTGTTTTGGGGAGGGTCAGTTTAAAGAAACAGCAGCAAATTGTGATTTAGTGAAGTTAAAGGAGAAATGCTGCATTGTAGTTATAAGAAGAGTATATGTTAATGTTACTAAGCATACTTTACTAATCATTTGGGAGAAAACAGATAGAGTCTTTCTAAACATAAATGCCGAAACATTTCTAAATGCTATAAAACACTTAGAAAAAATAGATTTCTCTAAAATCTGTGAAGTAAATTTGCTTACTGAATTCTACACGGAATGAGGAATACACACAGCCAAAAAAGAGGGAGTGGGGAGAGGAAGAGAGTAAAAATTTCTAGAAGTGAAATTCCATTTTATTTTTGCATTAAAAGTCTTATTATCTAATTCTTTGACCAGCTCTATGCAGAAATCAGGCTAAAATCAGGAAAAAGCTTCATTTTGAACTGCACAAGCAATCAACCTGAGATATGTCTGCCCAGACTGCTGGAAACATCTCGTTCCCTCGAGGCACAAATGGCCTTTGACAGAAGAAGGAGGGTGTCTCCTCCTGTCACACTCCTTGTTGTAGGTTACCCTCCGGTAGCTGAGCTGGTGCAAGAGTTTGCTTTGCTTCGTGTTCTGGTCAGAGTTCACACTGTGTTAAATTGGAAGGTGGGTTTTATATTAAGACGCTGAGAAGTGGAGTGACTGTGGTGTCCCGTTTTGCCAGCTCTGGCTGCAGAAGACCAGTAACAAACAGCTTCAGGGCAGAGCATCTTTTCAGTGAGTCACTGCTGTTAGAGGATTGGTTAGACCAGCCAAACCAGCCAGAGTACTACTGCTGGTGGTCAGTGGTTTCTGCCCAAGATTTGCTGAGATTCTGGGACTTAACCTCTGTTTCAGTCTGCGGGCAGGAATGTGTGCAGAGGACGGAATTTTCTGCCCCATCCCTCACAGCTATCTTTCTACCTGTTTGAGCGTTTCTCATTTCGTTACTTTCTGCCTTACCTAGAAAAACTAATCCTTTCTCCCACAGACCCCATAGTTACCAGTGCCCCACTGGTCCCCTCACCCACCCATTCCTTTTTCTTTCTTTTTCCCATGTCCCCCCCCCTCCCCACCCCAAGTCATTTCCATTTTTCTCCAACTAGAGCTTCTTTTATCAACCCATCCTGATTCTCATATGCATTTGAGGATCTCATGACACCTCTGGCTCATATTTTCCTCACTTTCCTTCTGGGTCCCCATGGACCTTTGCATGCAACTCACTGTTGTAATCTCCTCTCTATCTTTGTCACACCTTTCACACAGTCAGTCCCAGAACTTCTTAAAACCATTTTCTAAATTTAAATATCTTTTTACAGTTTGTCATCACTCTCTTACCTGACCGCTACGTCTGAATAACCACATTTCTTTACCCAGCTTCCAAATCTAATCTGTACTCAACCAGCCTGTTTTCACCGCAAAGATACCTCTTTACATCTCTTTCTCCGTCTTCTTTTGCAAGATCCTTTCCCCCATCTAAATTTTGATTATTCTTCTACCTACACATTGATTGGGCATCAGCAAAGGAGTCTTTTTCCTTTTGTCCTCAATGTCCTGGAATAACCAAAAAATAGCTGTTTCAGGGAAATCCAGATTCATCCTACAAGTCCTGAACTGAAGGTTAGGTATTTTGGCAGTCTTCTTGGACCCTTCAGGCACAGAAACAGTCATGGAATAAGATTATTGCTCTAAGAGTCTGAAAGATACGCAATCCACTCAATACCAGCAGCTGTGGGAAGATCAGACATGGTTATTTTATGTGCTGAATTCTGACAGTATCTATAAGGCAAATATAAATGAACCTTTTTTTTTCTCCCACATAGTTTTTTAATTTGATTGCCTTTTGCATGGGTCCAGGTTTTAGTGATTTGTTTCAGTCCACAGCTATTTCAGATCCCCACAAAAAAAAAATAATTTTTTTTTTTGACCTTGAAAAACTATATCTTTCTATATTTTTAGTAGTGGATTATATGCCAGTGTGCCTTGACCGCCAAGAGGGCAAACTGCATCCTGGGGTGCATCAAACACAGTATAACCTGTCCATCTAAGGAGGTGATTATCCCACTGTATTCAGCACTGGTGCAGCCTCGCCTTGAGTACTGTATGCAGTTCTGGGCCCCACAATTTAAGAAGGATGTCAAGGTCCTTGAGTGCAACAAAGCTGATGAAAGGGCTGGAAGCAATGTCCTATGAGGAGTGGCTAAGGACTCGGTTTGTCTAGTCTGGAGAGGAGGAGGCTGAAGGGTGACCTCATTGCTCTCTACAGATTCCTGAGGTGGGGAAGTGGAGAGGGAGGTGCTGAGCTCTTCTACCTGGAATCCAGCGATAGGACGCATTAGAATGGTTCCAAGCTGCGTCAGGGGAGGTTCAGACTTGACACTAGGAAACATTTTTTTACCAAGAGGCTGGTCAGACACTGGAACAGGTTTCCTGGAGAGACAGTCGATGCCCAAAGCCTGTCAGTGTTTAAGAGGCATTTGGACAATGCCCGTAATAACATGCTTTAACTTTTGGTCAGCCCTGAAGTGGTCAGGCAGTTGGACTAGATTAGTATTGTAGGTCACTTCCAACTGAAATATTTTATTCTGTTCTATTTTCAAAAAAAAAATAATGACAACAACAAAATCCAAAACAAGCAAAATACCAAATAAATCCTTTAGAATAGGTACTGAACATGTGTGTGCCCTTTGGACATTTTTGGGAAGAGAAATTCCATTCATGGAATTGAAATAATGAAGGACATTCATGAAGAATCTTTAATTTGTGATATTAACAGCTTACTGAAAGATGACTAAACTACAATCTCTGATCCTCCCGTGTATGAAAGATGTGGATGTTTTGTTTTAATCTGTGGCTTGTAAATATCTGAGATGTAGACTTTAATTTTCTGAAAGTCTGACTCTATTTACTGTAAATTTCATTCTCGCTAAAAATATATTGGCTTTTACCATTGTTCCTCATTTCTTTTGTTGCACTGGGTGGGAGAGGTTCTCAGGGTAGGTCATTCCTGTTCAGAGATGAAGACTAGACCCATTCCAGGTCCTACCATGGACAGATATGAGCAGGGAAACAGGTTTTGTTTGGTTTTGTTTGTTGTTTTTTTTTTTTTTAAAGTTAGCTATTGTTAATTATTTCTAAAAACTAAATGGAATTTCCTCATGCCTAGTGTTGCTGAAGTCAGCTTCTCACTGGGACACCGACTTTAAGTTTCTGGAAGCTTCTGGATTAAATTAGACTATTCTTTACTTTTTTAACCACTATGGATAATTAAAGTTTTAGTGGTAGCAGTACCTGCCCTAGCTTTGCTGCTCGTAAAAAGAGAGTGGTGTGCCTAAAATTTTTTTGGTTTTCTTTCTTTCCTGGAAAGGACTAAATATTGAAGTCTAGTTTGTATTTCAGTTTCCATTGTAGAGGTTGTCTACTACCACATTAGCGGGTGTACTGTCTTCTGGTCTGGAAGCCTAGGCTTATTAGGAGGAGTTAGTTTGTAAAGAATTGGTAATTCTCATTTTTTCACATCACTGTAGGGCTTCTATTCCACCTTTATACAAAATGGTTTAGTAATAATGGAAGCGAAAACTTTAAAGGTCTGTTTATCACTGGCAGACCTTTAACATTTAGATGGCCATATTTAGGATCATCCTTAAAAACTTATTTGTGCTTTTCTTTGTATTTTAGGAGTGGGTCTTTTGCGTGAGATGCTGAAGAAATGCAAGAACCGTAGATTCTTTTTTCCTCCTTATTTGAGAGCCACATCTATTTATTTGTCTGCTTGCTTGCTTATTTGTCATCTTCTAGTGGATTCTTTAGAAGTCAGTATTAGATTTCATAAGAAAGGGAAATGTGGATATTTCTCATCGGCATTTAGCCAAAGCCTACTGGGCATGGTTACGTCAGTGCTTACACACAACTGCATGTCTCCAACAACAAGCGACAGTGTTGGAACCGGTGCCTAAATATTTCTCCCTGTTCCCACATTGGTGATGTATCTGGACCTGCAAGAAATAAGGATTCAGAATTAAGAATCAATAAAGGATTAAAAATTCATATGCTTTCCATCCATATGAAGAACTAAACATAACTGTTGTTTCCTTTTCTTTCAGGTGATTTTTAAGCCGTGTTATTTGAGATCAAAATGTTATACACATTCAACACCTGCAACGATGATGAGATGACTAGATTGAAAACTATAGAAAATAATATTTACATAAAATGAAAAGTGTTTCCAGAAATAACAGGACATCAGAATTAGAGAAATACATTTTGATCTAGAGTTTCATCTTACAATTTCATCTCTTTTTTGAACTTTCAGGTGATTGTTTTGTTTTAATGCCTTATGATAATGATGAGGTACTATCAGGTTTTAAAGTGTGAAGAACAGGAGTTGTGTGAACACAATGTTCAATAATAAACTGCTAAACTGTATTCCAGAGGAAATGAAATATAAAATGGTTGGTGGACTAGCATTAATAGCAATTTGCACTTAGAAAACTTAGAAAACCAGGCAAATGTTTCACATACCAAATCTTTAGTGATCTATCAGCATAGGCTTTGAGTCAAGTAAGTATTAGGCTTTCAGCTTTCCCATATTACCTTAAATTGTCTTTGGCCTCTCCAGTTTTCTCTATTCATTTGTTTCTCTCTCCCACTCCCATTTCCAGTAAACCCAAGAAAGTAGTAAAATTTGCTAGTAACTCTGTTACTCAAGTTACCGAAAACAGGAAGATACAGTGAAAAAATATAGAGCTCTAATCACTCCAGTATAAGCAATATGGCTGCAAATTAAGTTTCGTAGTAATAAAAAAAAAATTAAAAAAATCTAACAATGCCCTTTCTGGAGAAGTAAACCATTGTTAAGACTTTCAAGTCTGTATCCTTCCAGAAGAGCTGATGGTGTCCTGGTAGGCAGCATATGAACACAGTATGCAATGTCTGTTTGACTCTTACAACAAAAGTGAACAAAAACCAACCATTGGGTTGATAGTGTGAAAAATTGAAATGGAAAGAGCTTAGGAAATAGCATATGACATGCTGCTGAATAGATTACTACTCTGTAAATTCATTTAATGGTAGGTGACCGAAAAGAGGTTCTGTCTGTTGTAAACTATACCTATGGTTCCAGTTAATGCTTCTATGTGGGGTGGTGGGATGGTGGTTTGGGGTGGGGTTTTGGGTTTTTTTTTTTACGTATGGGCGGTTTGGGGTTTTTTTATCCAATAACAATTTATGGTAAAATAAAACATAAACATTTTTATTAAAAGGAACTAGACAGCAGAGGACTTCCCTTAAATTTTGTTTCCCAAAAAAGAGTGTTCCAGAGTCAAGCTCTTTCCTACCTGCTCCCTTTCCAGCCCCATGACTTGTACATTCCTGGGAGTACAGACCAGTGTTAGGGAAGAAGAATGTTCTCACATAAAATCCTGTTCGTTCCGATTCTCAGGGAACCTGGGGCACAGCTCCGTTCAAACACCCCTGGCTGCATATCTCTCCTCTTGGACAGTTATTTGAATCACTAGGATATTATCATAGAATCACAGAATCACAGAAAGGTTCGGGTTGGAAGGGACCTTAAAGATCGTCTAGTTCCAAACCCCCTGCCCTGGGCAGGGACACCTCCCACTGCCAGGGGGACCAGGCTGCTCAAAGCCCCATCCAGCCTGGCCTTGAACAGTTCCAGGGATGGGGCATCCACAACTTCCCTGGACAACTTGTTCCAGTGCCTCATCACCCTCACAGTAAAGAATTTCTTCCCAATATCTCATCTAAATCTCCCCTCTTTCAGTTTGAAACTGTTGCCCTGTGTCCTATCATTACACTCCCTGATAAAGAGTCCCTCCCCATCTCTCCTGTAGGCTCCCTTTATGTACTTCATTCCTTCATCTATGTTTAAGTCTCTCTTTCCATATCCCAGCTGAAAAACATTGTCCAAATGTAACCTCAGAATAAACTCCTGTCTTCCAGGGTGACAGGAAGGACTTGAGACACACTCTTTGATGCCTTGATCAGCCCTAACTGTCCATGTTGGCTTTTGTGAATACCTCATCCATCCACGGACAATAATCTGGAGATGTTGCAGTGCCAAATTCACAGGTCTGATTTCCATTCTGCTTACTGGGTGACTAAGTTTTGGGCTCACAGTATTCAGGATCCCTCACTGGATCACAGCTGCGCTTCTGTACAAGGAAAAAGAAATAAACACAGCTTCTACAGATTCTGAGTCTATAGATAACAAGTTACACACAGAATCACAGAACGATTCTGGTTGGAAGGGACCTTAAAGATCATCTAGTTCCAACCCTCCTGCCATGGGCAGGGACACCTCCCACTAGACCAGGCTGCTCAAAGCCCCATCCAGCCTGGCCTTGAACACTTCCAGGGATGGGGCATCCCCAACTTGCCTGGACAACCTGTTCCAGTGCCTCACCACCCCCACAGTAAAGAATTTCTTCCTGATATCCAATCTAAATCTACCTTCTTTCAGTTTGAGGTCATTGCCCCGTGTTCTATCATTACACTCCCTGATAAAGAGTCCCTGCCCATCTCTCCTGTAGGCCCCCTTCAGGTACTGAAAAGCTGCTATAAGGTCTTCTCGGAGCCTTCTCTTCTCCAGGCTGAACAACCCCAACTGTCTCAGCCTGTCCTCATAGTATAGGTACTTTAGCCTTCTGATCATCTTTGTGCCCCTCCGCTGGACCCGTTCCAACAGGTCCATGTCCTTCTTGTGATGTGGACTCCAGAGCTGGACGCAGTACTCTCCTTGTATAGTTCAGCTTTCCCTTGCACTTGTAACAGTTCACAAATAATGTACAATTAAGCTTTCCTCTTGCCTACTTCTAAACAATAAATTTGCATAAGCTTTTGGGGTTTTTTTCAACTAGAAAAATACCTTGCACAAGTTTTGTTAAAAACATCAACGTGCACTGACCCTTCTGTGCAAACTTAGAATGTTATGCAGCAGAGAAAATCAGAAACAATACACCTCCTTCTGTCTCCAGCCCTCTGACATGCTCAGAGATCTCAGTGACATGAAGTATACATAATTAATCAACAACCACTCTCTGAGTACACTTTCAGCATGTTTGCCAATGGAAGTCTGCAACCTACTACTAAGCAATTTTTCATGGCAAGGTCAGGGATCAAATAACAGGCGGCTTAAATGATCCAGCAAGCAGATTAGATAAAAAGTGGAAGACTTGCCCCAAAAGGACGTGTTACCTTTTCTTCCTGCATCTCTAGCCTTGTCGATAAAACAGCTTCTTATTTCATGAAGAAGGCTAATAAAGATAGTATGATGAAAACTTTGTGAGAAAATCATCTTTAGGGCAAGAGCTCTATCTGAAAAAAAAATCCTATTTTATTTAAAGGCACTATAGTGGCTTTTTATATATCTGGTGATTTGATGATGGTTTTATTTCCTTTTAAACACATGTAATCTGTTTGCTAACTAAAGAAAGTTCTGTATCTAAACGTTATCCATATTAGAAAGGTTATTTATTGAGATTTAATAATGTTTAGTCTAACACCATGTATTTTACAGAAGATGGAAGATGAGACTTTTAGTGACCTTCTATGAGTTCCTTCACCAGTCGATACAGATACGCCTTTCTCTCAGCTTAAAGTTGGTAGGAGGATGTGTTCCATTCACTGCAGCCCATTGAGAGCAGGGGAACAATGTGAGAGGGAAGGAGCAAAAAAGAGAAACTGCTACATACTGGCCATACCCACCTCCATCTTGAGCCCTGTGACACTTGGGGTGGGTAGAGAAGTCTTGAGTGAAGGACTGATGCTGAGTCTAGGAGAGGGGGTAAGGAGACATGTTCTTTTAATCATAGAATCATAGAATGGTTTAGGTTGGAAGGGACCTTAAAGACCATCTAGTTCCAAGCCCCGTGCCATGAGCAGGGACACCTCCCACTTGACCAGGTTGCTCAAAGTCCCATCCAGCCTGGTCTTGAACACTTCCAGGGTCTTTGTTTCTCACTACCCAAATCCACTGTTGTTGGACCTTGCCACTGCGTGTCTGAGCCTGTGGACTGCTGAGATAGCCTCTCAGTAAAGGAAGATAAAGGTAACCCTCAGCTCCCTGTGGGGCTGGTGAGCAGGATCTGCTCATCTGGAAAGAAAAGAGCACTGGAAAGGGAGACTTGCCATAACAGAGTCTGTGCTGGAGGGCAGGCTATGAGATCCTGAGATAAAACTTTTGACAACTTCTACAAGGTCCATATTTTCTCCACTTGGTTCACATAAACAGTCAAGCACTAAGCACTGTCCTGGAGCAATGAAAAGTCCTATGTACAAATGGAGAACCAATAGGAACAGTGCCTAGTAAAGGTTACTTAAGGGAGGGAGTATAAGGAAACAGGACAACATACAGTAACTGTATTCCCTTTCTGCAGACAAATTTCCTGAGTCAGAGGACAAGCCAGTAAAGCATCTGTCCTCCACAACTTTGTCTAATTATTGTATCCAACTGCACATTTGCCTCGTCTTCCAACAAATTCCAGCNGGGACCAGTCAATTATGGACAAAGTATGGAGGAGTAGAGGGAGATGAGGGAATAACAAAAAAAGAAAAGAAAGAAAATCAAAGCAAAAATATGAATTTATTTTTATTTTCTGGTTACTATTTTTATTTTTTGTCTCTTAGTTCCACTACAGAAAATAATAAATAATTGATATCTGTATATTTTCTCTATCACATTTATGATTTTAGAAGCCGGTATCAGTTATCTCTGTTCTAATAAAGAACCTACTCAGTTTAATCTCTGCTTAGATAAAAGTTATTCCATAGCTCTGATTATCCTTGCCATTCTTTTCTGTGCTTTTCCTAGTTTCACTATGGCTTTTTTGAGTGCAGTGACCAGAGTCAGAAAAAAATACCCAGATGGGGCTACGATGTTGATTTATACCATAGCATAAGGATGCTTTCATGTTGTTGTTTTTTTCTTATTAATTTCTAACATTCCAATTTCATTTCTGTAGCTGCTTAGCATTTAACTATTTTTAAAAAAAACATCTGTAATGACTCCAGTGTCTCTTTCCTGAGTGATAATACATAGTTGAAATTGTATATTTAGTTAGGTTTATTTTTCTCATTCTACATTTCTTTCTCCTTATTCAGACTGAATTTCTCCTGCTGTTTTATTACCCAGTCATCCCTTTACCATGTGATCCTGCTACATTTCTACTCAGTCAGCTTTGACTGTCCTCAACAGTTTTGTGTCATTGGTAGGTTCTGTCACCTGAGTGTGCTCCCACTTTTTGTGTCAATCTTGAATATATTGAACACAACACATCACTGAGGGGTCAGCTAGTAGCCTTCCCTTGCTTCCCTTGCCCTTGCTGTGGGAAGGGCTACCAGCCCTTCCCAGCTGATCATATATTTACACCAAGTGTTTCCAAGTTCCTGAGTGGTTAGATATCTATCTGATAGAGGTCCGAGGCATGTGAAAGGTCTTTCAACTTTCCCATCATCAGTTCCTAAAAACTTTGGAGGTTTGTCACCTTTTGTCTGGCAACAGTGTCAATCTGAGAAAAAACTTCCTTACGGTGAGGGTACCAGAGCACTGGAACAGGCTGCCCAGGGAGGTTGTGGAGTCCCCTCCTCTGGAGACTTTCGAGACCCATCTGGATGCAGTCCTGAGTAATGTGCTCTCGGCAATCCTTCTTTGGCAGGGGAGTTGGACTAGGTGCTCTCTAGAGGTCCCTTCCAACTCTGAAATTCCGTGATTCCGTGATTTTCTATGTCCTTAATCATGCGAGTACCATTTTTAAGATGAACACCGCCTTCACTGACAGCTCTCAGGCAGGAAGTCCTAGAAGGTATTCTGGCGACATGAGAAACAGTCTCCTTGTGTAGCTTGCCAAAAGTCTAAAGAAGAGAAGAAATCTAAGGATTTTAATGCACGTATATGCACACGTATGTTTATTTTTAGCTGTTTGGGTTTTTCTCTTCAAAATAAACAGCTTATCCTTTTGAGGCAACAAGTTAGTTGACTGGGGTGACTGTGTCGCCACATCCTAGAAGGACAGAGTCCACAGTTTTTTCTCTTTAGGTGTCTAAAAACAATGGAAAGGCAATGCACCTTAACTTCTCCACTGGGGACAGCTTCATTCCCTAGTGCAGCCAGTATATTAGAAAAAGGAGAAAAGGGCATTCAGCGGTGGCTGGACTACATCTAAGCAAATTATAGTCACTATTTTCAAGATGCTGCAGCTTTACCATATTACTGAAGTCAGAGTCTCTAATTTGTGGAAGCTGGCACGAGTAAGGAGCTATCCTAGGACTTGTGGCATTCACCCCTCACAGAATTGGGCCCATAAGCATTAGTGAAAGATTTATTTTTGAACATTTAAAATTAAAGGCCCTGTCTTCCCAGAAAATTATCAGAGTAAACTATACTCTTCCCAGAATATACACATTGCAGATACGGACTTTCCTGAAAGGAAATATTCTACAATAATTATTACCAAAAGCATAATTCTGTGCTTTCTTGGAACAAGAGAGTGCTGGAAAGAAACCAAGTTATGTATTTAACTATTTTACATGCACAGCAAGGCTGAATTTTTTGTTTACTTTAAATACAAATATTTTTATTAATGCTGGGCACTAGCTTGTGAGAAGGTAAGAACCTTCACTGACTTTTATAAATTAATGAAATCTGGGACTGCTCAGCAATTTGCAGATTTGGATTCCACTTATATAGGGTATTACATAGCCAGCTACTGAGCTGAAAAGACTTGTTTTGCTGAAAGACTGAGCTGAAAGAAAAGACTTGTTTAGAGTATGCCAAAGAGGTAAAATGAGGAGAGGCTTTTGGGAAGAGATTACGGATGGGTATAATTAGATGAAATATCAGGAAAACACTTTCTAATCGTGAGGATTATTAACCTACAGAACAGTGTCTCAAGGGAACCATTTCAGAGGCAAAGGAATCTACTAGCTGAAATACAAGCCTTAGTCTTTGCCTTCCCTATGATTCATATTCCTTACCCTTTCATAATGTGTTCTTTGCAGAAAATGTATTTTCTATTTAAAATATATATATAATATATATATTATATATATATCTTT
>VYZM01024094.1:49534-69464 GCA_013398915.1 Dromas ardeola | reverse complement strand
GTCTTCCCCCCCCCCCCCCCCCCCAATAAGGCATCTTCTTTCTTTCATTTTTATTCTTTTTGGGTTTCCTTTTTTTTTGAAAAAAGCTTTTTAGAATCCTTCTATCTATCAAACTATCACCAAGGTCTCCTACATCATGGGAAACACAAAAGAAATGCTTAATGTCTCGAGAATGGTGCAATTCTTGAATTTTTGTGTTTAAAAAGTAGCAAATGCCCCCCCCCGCAAGTATACTTTGTCTAAAAAATAATTTAAAAAATAGTTTAATTAAAAGCAAAACTTAAAACTAGTTTCTGTAAAAACGAAGAACTTGTTATCATATGCAAACTGACCATGTATTTCTCTGAAGTATTTTATACTTTATGCATACTTTTTTATTGGACAATAAAAGCTTGCTAATGTAAATATATAGAGACACAGGGATGAAAACTATCTGTAAAACTGAAATATTTTTTTAGTCATTACAGAGGGAGGACCTAGTCCTGCAGTCATTGGACAGAATAAAATTCTCATTAAAGTGATAGAACCAGACACACAGTAAAGGCAAAAGGAGATTTACTTGCATAATTATGTCCAAGCTAGGCACCTGTTTTTGTTGGCACTTGAGTCACATACCTGTTGTTCTTTTTCATTTAAATTTAAATTAAATTATTTAAATTAAATAAACGCTTGGAACTAAAACTTATTATTAAAGTATTATTTGTAATCTTTTTCCTCCTCATACCAATATAAATTGGAATACTTGAACTTAAACTGGCTTGGCTAAATCCCTTTTTCTCTAGTTAAATTGACTGAGATTTGCCACTGACTGCAAGAAAAGTAAAACCGAACCTGCAAACAAGTGAAATAGAGGTGGGTACAGGGACCCACCTCTCAGACCAGCTCCTTTCACATTTCCAAAGGAGAAAAAGAAATATTCCAATGATATCTAAAATATTTTTGTACTGGTCTGATAATTGGTTGCTAACAAATTATAGTGTAATAGCGTTTTCTTTAAAAAAAAATAATAATAACTCTCCAGTGGAAAACCATTAACAATTGGAAGCTACATATGTCAAAATGGAAAAAGTGGCAAACTGCAAGGACCTCCCTCCAACCCATTCCCTCTACCAAGTTTAGAGAGATCCACATCTGTTGTTTAGAGAAAGTGAGATTGAAGAGTAGCCAAAATAGCTTCTTTCTTTCAGATCCAAAGTCTGAAGTTCCTCGTCCATGGTCATAGTAGAAACAACATCGTTATGAAGGCTGCAGGATGGACTCATCTATATTTATTCACCCAGATGACCATTACATCTGCCTCTAGACAGGAGACTGGTTCTTATTCACCCTCCAAAGTCAAAACACACTGGGAGCAAAGAGTTCAAACCACTAAGGTAGTGTTCATGAGGAGTTTATTAATAGTTGGCTACTACTTGGATTAACAGTTAATTTGTCATGTTAATCCACTCATGCATCCTGTTGAGGCAAATCCCGTCTTCCCTGACCAAAGCCTAAAGAGCTGGGCTTTGCTCAGGAGCATGCCTCAGGCAGCAGGGTAGTTTCCTTCCTTTATTTTTTTTTTTTTTCCTCCAGTGCCACAAAGAAATACTGACAATGTTGTGGCTACAGCCACTGCAATAACATCCCCATTCGTTTTGTTGTGGGCAAAGCCCAGCTCCCAGCAGAAAGAGGAGCAGGATTTTTTTGCCTTCGTAGCTTATGATTTTAAGCTGCTAATATTTTTTATTCTTAAAAAACTTTTTTGACTTGTTTTGACTTCTGTGTTCTTACTAAAGCATCTTTTACAGACAGTTTTTCAGTTATTTGTTAAGAAACAATGCCTCAAATCATGAATTATATTGTGTAAACTGCTGACCTAATTTGATGAGAATGTATTTAAGGAGAATGTTTTACATATGACCTTTCTGAGAAAGTCACAATTTCTTCGTGTAATCTGAAGCGTCCATCATAATTTCTATAGACTTTGTTGACATCTCCTGCTGAGCACAGAGCTGATCAGCTTCTGACTTCCTGGGAAAGAGCTCCACTAACAAGGCTGCCCCTATTCCTCCGTGTTAGCAAATGTTTCTGCCTTCTGGGCTGAATCCTCCTTGGGCTGAAGACAGTGGCAACTTGCTTTTTTGCTGTCAGTGGGATGAGGATCGGCATGCCTTTATCCATGGGAAGCTCACAAAGAGTCTTTACCTCCTAATTCCCAAGGCAATCTGACAATTTGGTAAATATGACAAATTTGCTTTGCTACCGTGTCCAGAAAATTCAACATTTATTTACACAGAATATTACTTTGCATGTTTTAGGCGAAAAGGGGATGTCAACCCTTTGTGGTAAGTGAGGTTTAGTTCCTAATTAACAATATATGCCCTGTAATTGTAATCAACTTATTAAATGCAGAATGTGCTGAATTTTAGTGTGTGCAGACAGTGAGGAAAAGAAACCACTCACAAGTCAATTAATTCTACACAATTTATTCCTTCCTGGGATTTAGAGTTTTGTTTTCCAAGTTTAATGTGACTATTTACAATGCTATTAAAAACAAAATGAGTAGTGATTTAGTATGAAATTATTCCAAAAGTTCATCATGTTTTCACCAGTAGCAAGGCCACATATAATAAAAGCTATTAAAAATCAACATTTGCCCATAGTTACTACACAGTAGGTATCTCCAAATATTTTGAAAGAAGTGTTGTATAGTACCAAGTGGTAATTGATGACAAATGTTAGTTTTTATAGGAAACTTGTAAGATAGAATTTACAATGGATGCATAGAAAATGTATTTTTACATTAACATTGATTATTCTTCCTATGAAAGGAAACGTTATTTTTCTAGATTTCTTCTTCCTTACTTACTTTTAAATTTCATTGAAGTAAAAAAATAACCCTATTGATTGCAGTTCATTTGGCAGGGGGCTGTTTTGGGAGGCATAGTAAAAAAATCCAAAACTAACAGAAATCTGTGAAGTGTCTAATTTTGCTCGGGAAGTTGTAAGAGGTGCGAAATGATATAGATTCTCCTGCTGTAACTTGTGAGAGAGAAGAGACAGGAATCTGCCAATAACTACTACATAGAAAAGGATGATTGAAACAGTTCTTATTCAGTGAAGAGTGATGTTCAAAATAAGATTGTCTCTTCTAAAGATAAAGATATTTGTCATGCTGCTGGTGCACCCAGATGTGAAAGTGAAAGGTAAAAACTGATGGGCTGTCCCACACTGTGCAGTTCTCCTACATCTTGCGTGGTCTACTTGTTTCCATCAGAGGAGAAGACTATCAAGTCTAAGTTGTCTATATGGAAAGGTGGCCCTATTAGAAAACCAAGAGCCGATCAGACCAGAAAGCTGGTCTGGGCACTGTTTAGACAATGCAATGCCATGGAGAACTATTCCTAAAAACAGAGGCAGGTCCTAGGGCTATGGAGAGCACCTACCTGAAAAAGAAGCCAAAATAGCTCAAGTTAGCACTGGATGTGGGACTGATGTGCTGCTGAAGTAAATCATCATTACAGTGTTTTTACCTCAAAACAAATCAGATGCCAGAGATCAAAAAACGTTCCCTAAATGATACCGCTTTCCTTTCAGAAGGAGTATGTATGACTGATATTCTTACTAAGACAATGTAATATAAAATTAGTGAGTGAGGAGGATAATAAAGCTTTTTGCATCAATATTGAAGTCAAATCAGGCCCCAGCTGATAATAACTTAAATTTGAGACTTCAAAATGGTTAAAGTGATTTCATGTACTTGACAAAATGAGTACTGCAGTAGGACATCCCAATAGAATATTACAACAGAAAGACCAACAACTAAAAAGAACAGCAGCTGAAGTATCTATACTTTTTATGGGAACCTTGTCAAAGAAAAAAGAGAATATAAAAGCTACAGAAATTAGTAATATTTGGAAATATATTTTGCACAAAGTTAGTCATAGTTGTCTATAATACTTCCCTCCATAGGACAGTTTGCAGTATATTTTCCATGTCATTTGATCTCCTGCATCTCTTTGCAAGGCTGTGTCCCATTACTCTTTACAATCAAGTCCTTGGTATAGCTTCATGTCTTCTACGCTCCTCCAGGTGTAGATAATCAAAGGCCTTGGTCTTTTCATTCTTTCCTTTCGAGATTTCAAGTTCATGTTCCCTGTGATGTGTTATCCCCCAGGCTGATGGATCTTAGGCTGAAACGTAAATTACTAAAGTGTGAACATCCTCATCTTGACACCTAGAAATCTTGGACTCCCTCTTGGGTCAGTGGAAAGAAAGAAGCACTTCTCAGATGTGATTCTTCTCATCCCAAAGCAGATATCTAAAATAAGTCAGATGAATCAAGTCTTAAAACAGTTTGTTTCCCTCTGCGTACTATCGGGGGAGCCTGGAACAGCTAATTCAGATATATGCATGCCAATATTTGCTTCAGTAGATGCCACTCTTGAGAAAGCAAGTTTCATATACATTTGAACCATATTTCCAAAAACATAGGGGGTTCAATAGCTCCCATTGTTTACCATATTCCATTGAGAACAATGGGAAGTGTTAAAAACTTCTTTGCATCATAAGATATGTTTACAATATATATTATGAGCACGCACGAGTAAGTTCTGCTTGTGTTCCAAGCTGTAAAAAGCCACGTGACAGAGGTAGCACATTGCCAAACCTCAGTTAATACACCCTGGAAAGGTTTCCTAATTTAGTTCCCAAGCTGTATGATTTCTGCTAGAGAATAGAAGAAATAGAATTTAGGTACTTGAAAATCAGGATAGGATTTGGTAGTTTCTTTTCATTTCTATTTTGCAACAATGTTCTACTTCTTAGTAGCTCAATCAGGATACTTACATGGTTTCATAATTGATTTAATGAGGAGGATGATTTAAATGCAATATGTTGAGACAAATAATTAACTACTGTGTTTTTTTTGGAACAATGATTAATGATGCTGTCCTAGATCCAAATGCATGTTCACAATGATGCATTCATAGGGATGTGACAGGTGATAATAAATGTGTTAACATTCAACTATTGTACTCTAGTATGATCCAAGCAGGATTTCCTCTTATTACCTAGTTTACAATAAACTTTACTACAAAGCTGAAGTAAGAAACACTGTGATTTGTAGACTGCTGTAATTTTTGCTGTCTCAAAACCCATAATTTTATAAATTCCATTTTCCACCAAAATGAGCTTTGAGCTAATGTACTTTTAGAGAACTAAAAGGAGATTTGCCCTGAAGGTCTTTAGCTGCAAGAATGGCACAATATGCATTTGTTAAGCTAACTCTGAGTGTATTTAGTGCTCCTTGTCACACAACATAGATAATTACTAATACTGTACTCAGTGGAGCCTCTTCCTGTCTTCTGCCTAAAGTCAGTGTTTTCAAGCTTTGCATGGGAGAATTTGAATTACAAGGGAGCCAGTGTGTTATCTTGGGTGGATGGACATTAGGAAGAAGTTCTTCACCATGAGGGTGGTGAGACACTGGAACAGGTTGCCCAGAGAGGTGGTGGAAGCCCCATCCCTGGAAATTTTTAAGGCCAGGCTGGATGGGGCTTTGAGCAGCCTGGTCTAGTGGGAGGTGTCCCTGCCCATGGCAGGGGGGTTGGAACTAGATGCTCTTTAAGGTCCCTTCCAACCCTGACAATTCTATGATTCTATGATCAGTGGCTCTCACTTTTCTTGTCGTGAGGAAAAACTCTTAAACTGATTTGAGGAAGACATGGCGATCCAACACAAGTAAAATCTTCCAAGAAGTTATTGGGAGTTTTCTTGTTTCAGAGATGCATCAGCAGATCCAGGACAAAGTTTTGAGGCTGATCTATATGGAAGGAGCTGGGAGATGAGGGTGGTTGTGTCAGCTAGGGTGGACAGAAAGTATGGAGAATAAAATACAGATACGGAAGCATCTATTTAATATCCAGTTGCAGTAAACTCAGGTATGACTCTGTTGTCTGGTTAGCAATTACATTGATTAATAAAATGTGAGGTTTGTGAAGCTGCAAACTGTTGATAATTCTCCTTAGAATACAAAAGAGGTCAGTCCAAAAATGTTTTGGTTAGTTAGTATGTAATGATTTTTCTGGCTCTGTGTAGGTTTAGTTTTCACAATAAAATTCATTTTCCCTTTTCATTTATTAATATATCTGCACACTATTTCATTACATATACTCACAGAAATTTTGTGCATATTTGGGGAGCAGGCTCAGGGCCCAGCTTTTTAAAGAATGCACCATACCCATGTGACTCCCGTTGAATTGTATAATAATGCCTATATACTTTAAAGACTTGCACCATAGCCAAAACATGTCTGCTTGCATTCCTCATTTCACTTAAGTGGCTTTTCTTATGAAAAGGTTTTGTTTGTATTCCTGCAGTTGGTAAAAAAGGAGCTGCATGCCAAAAAAAAGCCCCTAAAACGCAGTGGAAAAGGTCCTGAAAAGACCACTGCCACCTGTTTTAGTTCAGATATTAAACTAATGTTTAAAATACTTAACAAGCCTCTAGAATTTAATATCACCAGTTCACAGCTCGGGAGCTTGTGATTCTGAGAGGGGAAGCCTCTCTGTGCAAGCAAGGGGACTCCAGAAAAGTAACTGCACAGAGTAACCATTTAAAGAACAAATGTGCAAAAGTCACATTTTATGTCTTCATTCAGGAATTCTGTATAGTCAAACCGAAGCAATATCATCTGCCGGAATTTACTCGATTTATTTACTTGCTACTGTAAAATTCCTGATGCAGTTCTTGTTGGATTTCCTCAGGAATGTAGAGTTCAAATATACTAGAGAAGCACAGTCTTAAGTAGCTTCAGTCAGTTTGCTCAGGATTTTTGGAAGCAACTTTAGTCAGTTGATTTTTTTTCTATAACGTTAAAACCTGCTGATTTCAGTTTAGCTATGTTAAATTTTTGCATCCCTCCACTAAAATCTCACATACACATCACAATCACTGTAAAAGTTTTCACATTGAAACTGAAGATGTAAATGAAGTACTGGGGTTTCTGTCTGGTTTTAGTTACAATGTCTGTTTGTTGACATCTCACATGAAGGCCTGCTGTGTCTCTGGCTCTGTCTACTTCATTTCCCCTCTAATTAGGCTTTGCCCTCAATTAAGTTAATGATGCAACTTTTCCTATAGATCATTTGCCCCTTCAATCAATTAGCAGAATATGAAGGGTGCATCCCTCTTTGGCCTTGGATTTGCTTGCCTCGGGGCAGACTGTTCAGTTCACAGAAGTACTTAGGCAAAGCAAGCTGTTTGCTCTGAAATATATAAGCTGACTAAATTAGGGCTCACAGAATTATGACCTTGATTTTTAAAAAAATAAAAATAAATAAATAAATAAAATAACCCAACAAAAAAAAAAAAAGCAAACCCAAACCCTAGAAAAACCTCAATTATTTATATGTCAATATAGAAATAGCTATAGCAATCTGGAACACCAGAGAAATTATCGAAATGCAGCAGATATTACATGGCAAACATTTTGTTAAGTGCACACAATCATGGCCAGAAAGCAGAGCAAGACTAAGCAGTGGCTCTCCACAGGTTCTTTCTTCTGGATTCCTGCCTTCCCTGTGTCCCATCACAGATTCTTGTTATCCTCCCTTTCTTGAGTCCTCCTTGACCTCCTCCCCAAGTGAAACAGCCCAGTTGGCCAAACTTACCTCTGCAGAAAGCAGTCCTCAATGTCCTGCGCTACCACCTGCTGCTCCGCTGTGAGCTGGGTTTGCGACCATTTACACATCCCACCGGATTTCCTGACATCGATGTCAGTCCGTCCCTGGTGTGGTGTAAACCCATCCTGCTATCCTAACACAGTCATGGGCTCATTGCTCATACTTGCTCTCCAGTGCACCTCCAAATGCAGCCCACCTCATGTTTTTCTCTCCAGATTCCTATTTCTCTAAATCCCACCAAAAAAGTATTTGCCTCTGCCTTGGTTCTCTTGCCGTCATTACTCCACCCTTTATTTCCTTGCTTTGCCAGCTTGTTTCTCCTCCGTTCCTCTCCCTGCCTTATTTGTCTAAAACACTACTGTGAAGCAATTGTACATGCTATTCAATCATGCTTACCATTTCTAGTATATCTTCTGCCTCATATCTCATTTCTAAATTTCCTTTTTCCTCTTGAAGAAGCAAAACAAGCCCTGCATCCCCTCCTTTGATGTCTAGATGCCATATATCAGCTCTTGTTTCCTCTTACTCTTAGCCTGTTTGCTTCATAGACTTAGCTTTGGTGATAAAAGAAGGTGTGATTTTTACCTTCAGGTAACTAACAAGCAGTAGCTGTCCTGAGGTGAGAACAAAGTAAAGATCAAAGCCTGTTAATTTTACCACAAGGTAAACTTGCTGAGGTCATCCCTACACCTTGGCCAGGATCTGACCTCAGCAAGTTTACCTGGTGGTAAAATGACAGAGCTTGCTCTTCACTGTGTTTTTATACAGGAATCTACTGTGCCTTTTAATTATTTGGAGTAAAAAAATTGCCTCTTTTCAATCGGCAAGGGAAGCCCTTCTTCTCTTCTTCACTTTTTCTTAGCCACATCTCTTAAACTGCATATGACAGCATTCTCCTTACTCATAAAGAACTCTTTTATGTACAAATAATCTTTCTAAAACCAGGTAACTCCTTTTTCCTGACTAACCTTAGCTTCTTTTCTCAGCTGCTGACCTCCAGTTTGTTTGGATTCATTGTCTGATTTAGAAGACATAATCTTTGGGTGATTGGTCTGTGCTTGTTCACATCTCTGCATGCAATCCCCCATACGCACAAATAGTCCTTAGGACAAAGAAGAAAAGCAGTCTTTAATGAATAACTTCCCTTACTTTTAGTACTAGCTAAAAATAGGATGTTAACACTGCCTAATGCCTGCTATAAAGTATTTCTCTTTAAAAAGAACACAAGAACTTGTAGTTACAGTGGGAACATGGCGTACGTGAACTGAAGAATCTTCAAATATCAAGATTTTAGGGGCCACCAAGGCAGCTCTGGTGAGGTGAAAGTGGCAGCAACAAGGAAGGCTCTAACCTTGGGGATGCTGGGGCCCATCCCAGCCAGAACTTTATAACCCTGAGGAAAATCTTCCCGAGTCTTATATCACCATTGTGCTAGGTGTCAGCAATGCATATGCTAGCACCAAGCCCAGCAGCGCAGCACAACAGAGCAGCAAGCATCCTGCCTAACAACCCTCGGCAGGATGCCCCACCAGCTAAAAAGCATCAGGCTTTCCACTGGACAGGAATATTTTATACTGTCAGATGGCAGAGTCATGTTTTATGCTTGATTGTATAGCCTTAACATGAAGAAAGAACCTTAGGCTGTATTTCAGAACAATATATCAAAGAAGCAGTTTTACAGTACCCACATTATCCAGCTTCCCTCACACCTTCTTACCCTCCCTCGACATACATGTGTCCATCTTCCAAGTCTGAACATTGTGTAAATGACTCACTTTAGCTTTAATGACATTCAAACGACATTCTGAGTCTGCAACACTGTGTAAGTAGGTAAATCTAAATTATGTCCAAAAATAGAGCACAGAAGGTAACTTGTCTGAGGCCACAGGGCAGGTTGCTGTCAGCACCAGAATAAGCCCAAAACTTCTTGTTGCGTGCCTATATCCAATCCCCTGGGCAAGTCATATTTGAGTACTTTTTCAAATACGTTAACTCTTCAACACTTTAACTGACTTCAGTTTAGAAATATGATAAAACTTTTTTTCCTTTTTTTGTGAAAAGTATTTGAAGCATTCTTGAGGGTCTGTATGTACATTTTTTAGTAGTTTGACATAACAGGATGGCTGATTTCTCTGAACTGTTTAGTTGTACTTACTTACCACTTTTGCTGTGCACATTTCAGTATACTCCTAAGCATACAATGTGTGTGCAAAGTTCAGTTTGATATAGCACAACATTCTTCCAGTGGTAAGAGTGTTATCACTCTGTGGTTTAAATCTAATTTGCATGTCATGAGACAAGCAAAGGAAGACAATGTTTTACCATATTTTGAATAAGCAGATAGCCAAAGGCTTTTTCCGGATGAATAAGAAAGAGATCATTTGTTTATTTAATATATATATAGTTAAACAAGGTCATTTTTATAAGGCAAGGGTATCTTAAAATGATACCAAACATGCACTATTTGTTCCTATCATAGTTCATGCTATAGCCTTACAAAGAATGACAAGGACATGTTCTTAACTCATATACACTGCCCTTTGTAAGTCACAGATTTCTTAAGGGAAACTGAATAAAATGCAAGACAGTGTAAAAGTGGATGTCTTGAATCAGCAGTTCAAGGGGAACTAGATAATAAACACAAATGAAAGTGAGATTGGAAGTATTATGCAACATATATTTGATATACCATGACCTTAGAAACACAGTGTTTTAATGAACAGAGCTTACCAGTTCAGCCACCAGCTGTCTTTAGTAAGTTTGGTAAACAGTGAAGATAAGACAATCACAGAAACTTTTAAACATTTAAAGCAATGGAGTCAGAATGACAAAGGGTAGGATTCACGTCAACCAAAATAAGCTATCAAGTCTGAGTTGTTTTTTTTTTACGCTCCCGGTGTCTACAAAGGGGAGTGATAGACATCTCCAAAGGGTAGACCATCCCTTCTTAAGACCAATGACTAAGACTGATGGAAAGAATTTCCCACTGGAGGTAGCTATTTTTCTCAATTGACTATTGAGGGCACCTGAGTGACTAGACCTAGATCCTTCTTTCCACATGCCTTTCAGCAGCAGAAGCTCAGCTCTGATCCTGCAAGCACTAAACACACACATAAATTTAAGCACCTGGCTGGTCCAGAAATGTGGAGGATCCTCTCAGAGCATTTACAGTCAAACATGCATGACTGACTGCAAATCTAGAGACTAATATATCCCTTTTCAACATGTTCTGAATGCCTGGGCTTCCACACTTGTCTAGAAACTCAAATATAGCTGGGATTTTCCAAGATTATGATGTGAAGTCTATCTAGAAAAAAATATATGATAAACCATTGCATAGACCTGTTCTTTTTAATTTCTCGTAGCATAGAAACCTTTGGAGTGAGTAAGGATTTGTATGAGATAATTTGACAACTGGATTTTTTTTAATCTTACCTACTCTGGAAAAGCAACAACAAAGTTGAGTTCTCACAAGTAGGCAAGTACACCTCTTAAAGTAAATTTTGCTTATAATATGGTACAGCTGCCTTCAGAAAGCAAATATATGGACGCAATGGGAAGGATCAACAGTAAACCTTTACATTAGTTATATTGTGTCAAAAGACAAAACCAGTCAGTAACACCATGAATGTTCGACCAGGTAGACAACAGTCAGCTCAGCTTCCCACCTGCTTTTATCTGATCTCATGACATAGAGAAATATGTGCTAGTGACAGAGCACATCTTAATGGAGAAAATTTTATTGATTATACTTGGTGACATTATGACAGACATAAACCATGACTGGTTTTAGCTTACATCAAGAAATCAAAAATGTATGTCGCATTACAGCTATCAAATGTAAATGGCAAGAAGTGTCCACTACTGAAATTGAATGGGAAGGAATGTTGAAGTCTCTTAAAAAAATGCTATTTCAGCCAGTTTCTTAAGATCTTCACCTTTTGAATGTTTCCTTCCTTTTCCAAAAAGGAAATAGAAAAAAGAAGAGTGGAAGGGTATTTATAAGGAAAAGAAGTTGGATCAAGAGTGAAGACGACCTCCAGCATGTGTATTTGCCTCTATGAAAGCTTTCATAAATAGGAGTACAAATAAAGTGCCTTTCTTTCTTCAAAATAGCCAAATGAACTGACATTAAAGATAAATAAATAACTAAATAACAGGAATCTGTTTTGATTAATCAGAATTTGAAAATTTTATTGATTCAAATCAATTCAACATATTTGATGGGTAGGGACTGTGATAGCTGATCTCGTCCCAGGACAAAGGTACGAAGGTTGAAATAGCTTTCCTCCTCCTGAGCTGTTCTCTCATCTGTGTAATGAGTGAAGTTTTTTCTACACTGTTCCTACCCAAGAGGAAAGACATATTTTCTCTGTGACCTAGATAAGCCAGAGTTCTCTACCTGCTTTTTCTTTTTTTCCCTAACACGTCAAAAAGTGCTCATGAATAAAACTTTCCTGTGGAAAAGGGAGTTGGAAGAAAGAAAAGAAGTTTTTGAAAATTGAGCTGTAATATATTTAAGATGGATGTGGACAGGAGATTTTTGCTTTCTTCATCTTCTGTCTCTTTATCTATGAGGAAGTAATCCTTCACCTATCACCGAGGTAAATGCAACATCCTTGCAGTAAGATGAAGTCAGTGGTCATAAGGACTCCACAGCTGTAAATGGGGATGGATGGAGTCTTTCAGACTCCAGACCCAGAGACATCTTCTGTGATGTCTGGACATAGGACAATGAATACTGAGCACTAGGATCACTGGTGAAGGAGTCCATCGTTGTGTTTTGTGTTGCCTTACGCTGCACCACATATCAGAAAACCTAGAACTTCTCAGTAGCATCCTTCACCTTTCCCAAGTAGACTGTACTGAGGAGAATGTAGCAGTAGGTGACAGAGTGTATGGCTCACAACAGCTAAGAAACCTTTGTGTAGAAGAACAGAGACTAATAATGGGTATCTGGAAGCAATAACGAGTACAAAAGGAAGCAAAAGTTGAGAACCACTTTGATGTTATGAAGAGGTAATGTTTGTGGCTTTTCTTTTTTTTTTTTTAATATTTTCCTCTTTCCACCACGTCCATATGTATCTTGTCTGGATTTCGTTTCAGCCAGCTGCTCTGCACCCATGTGCTCATTTCAGCAGTGCACCAGAGCAACCAGCTTACATTACGGCTGTATTCCTTTCTGCAGCCTTGCTCTGTGAGGCTGATGGCCAAGTCTTGAACTGCCTAAGGACTCTCGTGTCAGTGATTCTGGACTAATTTTCGGGATGCAGGGACCAAGCTACACTTTTCATTACAGCACCAAAAATTCAGAATGGCATTATTTAAAATGGAAAATAATAACTAGATAAATATTTTCCAAGAGTTGCAAGTAGATAGTAGAAAACTATTCTCTTCCATATGTGTGAACCTTAGGAAAAGATTGGTTGCAATGGGGACAAAGTGAGGGAAAAATGGAACAGACACATTGTCCAGAGCCTTGGTGGCATGCTTGTCCATAATAGTGTTGCTTTCTAAAAAGACTCGTGTCCCAACAAATGTGAATTTTAGCCACCACTTCCTTTTTAAAAAGACTGTAAGGCTGTAGGTCTGAACAGAATTATTTGGTTTTTTCCAAGCTGGCTGGCTGGCAAGCAAGAGCAGAATATAACAATTCACTTGAAGAGTGGTCATTGAGCTTATGAACTATCTGTGGGGAGATTTGAAAGAATAGTTTATATAGCTGTTTAAGAGAGCAAAGGCCACTTACAAGGGCAAATTAGTATTTATTCACTTAGAAGTAGTGTATTGCCAAGTTTATGGAATATATTTTATGTAGAAGATTTTTCGCATGAACCAGAAAGAAATGGTTTTTTTGATTTTTTTTTTTTTGTCGGGTTGCCATGATTCCAGTTCCACTCACATAATTTTGGTTGCATATTATAAAGGCATAAAGATGCTTCAATGTAACAACAACAGAAAAAGAGAACTTTTTCAATAGTTCTCTTTCGCCTCAGGTGTCCTCTCTGCTCTTACAAAAATGACACCAGGAAAAAGGAAGCACACAGCTTTTGAGGAAACTGCATGTAAACTTGATAGGTGGACTGAAAAAAAAAATCAGCTAAACCTGTATGGAGAATGTAATACTTTGAATATTTCATGCATTCTACATTTATACAGAACTACTAAAGAGAAACCAATGCCAATATAAATATCGCCTTAAGTATTGTTCATTACACTTTCCGGACAGTTGAGGTATCATTTTGAGGCAAAGCACAGTTTTAGTTCAGGAAGAGTCATGATGGTAACCTTTGATCTTTATTTCCTACAGTTAATACCATAATAATTCTTTTTATCTCATCATGTACATACACATTCTTAGGACTTAAAGCCAGTGGTTGTGCAAGAAGTTATTTGTAGTTTAAATGAAGTACTTGGATGATAAATCAAGAGGTTTTATACAATACTAACTTGTGATAAATCATTTTTATGCTGTTTTGCTCTCTCCAGTACTGCACCACCTCCAGCTCATACCAGCTTATAATAGACGATGTATGAACTTTTGTCTGCTTTTTTATTTAAAGAAATCACAACCTTTTGGAGGAGGAAGGCAATTTCTTCTGTGTTTGTATGACACTAAGCACAATCTGAGTTAAGCAAATGGAAATAAACAAAAGTGAAATACAAGAAAGACTGATCATTCTTTGTTTAAAAAAAAGCTATTTTCCCTAAACTGGAAAACTACAGGTGGGATTAGCCTCACCTAATTTTCATTTTACCTTTAAATAATTACCTCTAAAATAGGTCAGCAGAATCACCTTCTGGAAATGTTTGCTTGTTGACAATAAAGGAAGGCTAAAATGACTAGGTCAGACGTAGACATCGATACTATAGATAGGGAGAGATTTCCTAATCTGAATTATTACCTATGGACCACACAGGAGTTTTAATTTTACACTGACAAAATTAAAATATCTGTGGCCCAGTAATTACCAGATTACCAGAAACGACAGATGTTCACAATTCCTGCATATTTCAAAATTTAACTGTGTAAGTCCACATAAAAATCAGTCTTATTAGTGCCCTTTTTAAAGGAGATGTACACATGTGCTCAAGGGTAAAGCTTAAGACTGTAATCAGGAGTGATCCAGCTACACGGCAGTAGCTTGTGGCAACACTGACCAGGAGGAGGGAAGGGACATGACAAGGGCCTGTGCAGTAGTGTTGCCTGGCCACCTCTCTGTCATGAGACACAGACAATTCTTCAACATTATAATAGCACAGTGCAGTTATAATGGGGTGTTTCCTCCACTTCTACCCTTCCCCTTTCCCTCCCAACTGGTGAATTCCCCCCCTGCATAGGTCAGTATCAGTCATCCTGTTAATGGCAGTGGCCTTCAGATAATTTCCATCATTATTCATTTAAATAGGTCCTAAACTACAGAGGAAAGTAAAATTAAACACAGGTATAAATGGAGTTGTCTCTAGAAAGCATTTACCCTTATGAAAAGCACATAGAAATAGCCCTTAGAACATGAGAAACTTATAATCACAGTTCATGCACACAATTTATCTTCTCTGTTGCACTTTGATAACTTATTATAGTCACTAAAGCCATTATGCTTTTCTGTGAATACAAGACTTGTTTAAAAACGTCTGATGTATAACAGCGAATTATCCTTCCAGAGTAAGAATGCAATCAAAATCAATGTAATGCCTGATTAATACCACAGAAAGTTGTCCAGCAGCCAAAATATTCTCAATGAGTCCATATACAACATGAATATATACAGAGACATATGTATATACACATACTTGCCTATTACTCTTATCGTATTTGTTCCTGTTAAAAATTGTATGAGTCAGTACAGGAACAAATAGACAAGTGGAAGAGATAATTCAAATAAAAACATGAAATGTTTTTTTTTTTGTACAGATAACTATTCACAGTTAGGAGTTACACGTATTTCTCAGAAGGGGCCATACACAACTTATGTCACACATAGGATTGACATCCATGGGAGTTTGGAACAAAAAGTAGGAGCAGACGACAACTAGTGTGAACCACATTTGTTCTTGGTCATATTTGCAGTGCCATTTTTATTCAACTCTGAATATAAACTGTGTGTAAAGGATTGTTTTAAATAACTACGAACCTAAGGTTGAATCTTGCAAACTTTCCCACGCTAGAATAACGCTACTGATGGGCATCTGATCCTGGTTAACCTGAAGTGCAAGAGAAGCTCCACATTCACAGGAGTTTTCTTAGAACAGTAGATTAAGACATCCTAAATTTAAAACAAAAGTGAAAAGGTGCTTTGGAAAAATTCTTCCTCCGATATGTTTTGCTCTCATATCAAAATAATGTTATACACGAGACTAATTTGTTGTGATGTTATGCTGTAGTATTTCCTTTGGCTTGTGTCCCTTATTATTTAACTAAATGACATCAAATATTTGTCAGACTAAAACATTTGTATTCTATTTTTTGTGTCGTAATGGAGCGAGTGAAGAAATAAGAAGTAGAAATGCCATGAAGACTACTTTCTTCCATACATTTTATGACTGTGGATTGTCTGTAGGTAATTTAATATACTCTTTGCCATTCTCGATGTATTATGCACTAAAAGATCACCAAGACTAATTTAGATTCAAATGAAATATTGGATCCAAAACCATTTTTGTTTTTCTATTTTCATTCCTTGTGTTATATTATTACCTTGTGCATTACCAATTTGCATGTCAGCCAATGTGTTTGAAATGAACTCCACTGTCTAAATGGAGCCACAAAGGGAGGAGGCTTTCACTCAGCTGCACAATCTGATTTTCTTTCATCCTATCAAGGATTCATAGGAGGTACGTGACTGCAGCTAAAGCAAGTTTTGCAGAGATACAGCATAAAGCAAAACAGAGTATCTTTCCTCACATCACCCTGCTGTCACGTTTTAACTCAGTGGTAACACTCCTACCACTGAGGAGATCATTGTTTTATTCCTGGGGCTGTCTGCTGAGGCCACCATGAAGTGTGCCAAGTAACATCTGTTGTCCCACCACATAGTCACCTGATCACTGAGAATCAGTGTGACGCTACCTCCTTTCATTCCTTCATAAAGCCAGCTAAACAGATGTCTTACAGGATTCATATTCAACCTAGGCTAGATTTGAATTGGTTACCTAGGACTGAAATGCTTCTTGTGTACCATTACTCATCTCACAGGCAGAAGTGCTATTGCATGTTAGAAAATGGCTTTAAATTGGACATTTGAGAACGTGGGAAGAAAGGTTTTAACTGTTGTACCCAGCTGAGACAAGACAATACTCTAGCACACTTGATTGGGTAACGGTGTCCTTGTGATAAAAGGACTTGTCAGTATGGAGGAAAGCAGGGAACGTTTGCCTTTATGAATCTGACACTGCTCTTAGCCCATGTTCCAGCTGATGAGATCAGATGCCTTCAGATGAGTTCTTCTTAACTAACATTAGTTTAGGAAAAATGTAAAAAAAAAAAAAACTAAGAAAAAAAAAATTTATTAGTACTTAAGGACAAGCAAAGTAAGATACACTGATTCCCAGGGAACAAAATTTGCCTTGACCCCATCCAGTTGGTTGACGGTCACCCTTCCCTGCACTCCTTCCCACTGCCACCTCACAGGTTCTATCACCTCATTTTGAAGTCAGGTACCCACAGTCTCTCTTGCTAAAGAAAAAAATGAGAGTTACCTGGTGGCAAGGAAGCAAACCAGAAGATCTGCATTCATGGCAACCTCAAGTAGGGTAAAGGAGTAGATGTGGAGGGCAGGGAAGAGGAAGCAGAGTGAGAAAGAAGTAGCAGTGGCCACAAAGAAAACTGTAAAATCAGCAAGGAGTTGGCATGCTGTATTTTACAAAAGAAAAAGTAAAAAGGAAGATGAATAAAAATATTTAAACGGCATCAGACAGATTAGATGTCAGTGGATTTGACAAACACTGGCCTTTATGTTTTGCATGTCTGATGATTCAGTTTAGTTGAGGTTTTTTTTTAAAGGATTTAAAAAATCATCTGCACTGAGAAACAAATCCACATGAATACTGCTTAAAGCCTCAACATTCATGAAATCTAAAAATCAACAAAGGCACAGACTGTGTTGTTTTATTTTGCTTGAAATGTTGAATGCCCGTATCAATGATACAACATAGAGTGACATAGTTAACATTAGATTTAATGTGAGAAATATCTAAATTTGTCTACCTTTTAACAACAGATTGCAAGACATTAAGGTTTTTGTAAACATTAGAGGAGTCAGCCAGGTCTATACTTTTCTATATCTGTCACATTATTCATGGGCACAGTCTCATAGACTATTTACTTGAGCAAATGTACATATGTGCATAAGCATTTACAGAACAGAAGCCATTACCATCTACCATCAAAGTTTCCAGCAAGAGGATTTTTATACTTCTGGAGGAACTAACTCAAACACAACAGCACGCTTTGATGGTTTGGTTCAGACAGACCAGTGATTCAGAGCATCTTTTATTTATTTATTTTCTTCTTTGGCATTCAGTAAATATATCTGGGCAATTAGCAACAGCTAAAGAGCTGCAACATTACCAGCACTGAATAATTTACTAATTGGCAGAACAATTCCCATCTCCTCCATTTGACCGGATATTTGTTTTATGTGTGTGCTTGATATGCAATATTTACTCCTGATAAATTGGGGGAGGCAAGTGTATTTGCTTTTGCTAAATCAGGACTAGCAAAACTTGTGGTTGAAGCTATGATTATTATGAATATGACATTGAAAATGGGAATAGAAAAACACTTTCATACTTTTTTTTTTTTGCCAGGGTAAGACATCATTCGTGCTCTGGACTTTTTAATCATGACTGTCAGCATTTCAGTGAATGAAAATTAAATTTTATTGGTCTCAAAAACTTCTTTAAAGCCTTTTTATCCATCTGTTAGCTTCTAGTGTAACTTTTCTGCTAGCAATTTAAAAAAAAAAATTAGACAGTTTTTCCTCTTGTATTTTTCCTCTTAAACAAAGATAAAAATTTAAAAGTCAGTTACAATGAAGGGGTGAAATCATGAGCTCTTTGTTAAAATACTTTTTCAATACAAGTTCTGTTGTTTTTATAACACGGGCAACCTATATTCTACTCATGTGGTTTTCAAAGAGGAAACTTTTAGTTTCCTCATTTGGTATGAAAACAGTATCAAAGTGAACATGGTTTGTTCTCAATTTCTTTGCACTATCTGATCTTTGTAAGTAATCTATAAAGACTTAAACCATAGGACATGCAGGATACTCAAGTTACAAGTGCCCCAAGGTCTTAAGAGATCTTGTCTGTGGCGTACTTTAGAGTTAGAAGGAGTCATTGCCCTAAAACAGGGAGAATGTGAAGCTTAGTGATTTAAGTCTTTAAATTCTGGCATTTTAAAGGCAGCAGTGTCACTACAAGTAGGACCAACATTTCATCTGCCTTCATACATTGAGATTTATTTCCCATCACTCTCTATGATGTCCTCCATTGCTGGTCACATTGAGAATACCCAAAATAGATAGAATTCCATGTAAATCAACGCCTGATGGAGTTCTACCCAAATAAATGTCTCTCTGTTCTTTTTTCACATTAAAACATGATGCCAACAATCAGGAACAAGTTTAAAATATTTTTTCAAAAAAGTAAAAATGAAAGAAATAAATCAGTAGTGATAGAAAGTTGTTCCGAGAGAAGCAGGGAAAACTTTATCTTAAAATATTGGAAATACGTTTATTTGTTTCAATGGAAGAAAATCAGAAGCTCAACTTTATTTCTCCAGTTGTAGATGCATATATGTGAGAGGTTCGAAAATGTAAGTTGCCAAGCAGGAGCTCAGCTGGTACAAATCAGCATGGTTATTGAAGTCGGGGGAACGAAAGGAGGGTTTCACCTTCTCAGCATCTGGCCCTCACACAATGTGAACAGCTGATGTTTCAAAAGGTAAAGAACGTATGTACAAGCAAGAGAGACATGCTGAACCTTCTGCGTACACCTTGTTAAAAGTCTGTGGCTTTGATTAAAATGAGTTCAGTGTCTGCCTGACAGACAAGATTGACAGAACAGGAAACCGATGTCTTCCATTAGCCCCAGAGTAGATAAAAGCAAAGGCAGGCAAATGCATCTCCCCCCACTCAGGAAGGGTTTCCTTTAAGACAGAGCAAGCCATTAGCTTTCAAAGGCTTTCACCCCTTGTGATGAAAATGCTGAATATCAGACCAGTCATACATGAATGTCTGTTTATCCCAGTATGCTGCTTCTTT
>VYZM01024094.1:36853-49503 GCA_013398915.1 Dromas ardeola | reverse complement strand
GGAGATGTTAAAAAAAAGAGGTAAGGAATGCAAGTAGAGAGAAAGCCTTCCCCTTGTGCCCTCCTGGCTTCTGGCAATCAGCAGTTTACAGACTTGCTTTGCTAGACACAGCAGCTAAGCTGCCAGTAACGTATGGGACTATCCCACCTTTGAAACACGTCCATCTTGTAAACAAGTGAATTTAAACTATTTCAGAGTATAAACAAACACAACTGGACCAACCACCACTTTAGAGCATATGAATGATTCAGCTTTATAGCAGGATTTTTTTCCTGATCACTATTACTCAATTCTGAACCCATCAAAAGGGTCTCTTGCAAAGTCTATTCTTGTCAGTAAGGAATTCTGGATATATAGGGGCTTTGGGGACATAAAAGTTCTCTATAAATAGAAGACTGGTTGGTCTCCAAATGAGAGGACACAGTTCTGCCTGATTTCTTAAATCCAGCTTTCCAGAGCACGTACCAGATAGCAGAGGTAAGCCAAACTGGTCTGAAAAATTTGGTGTATTTCCAAGGGTAAAAAAGAGAGAATTTTTCATTTTGAAATGCTGTTTACCATTGCTTCTGCGTTGTTTTTTTTTTTTTTATGCATAACAAGAATTCTGCAATCACTTAGGAGAAAAATGTGAAACCCTGTTAACAGCAATAAAAGTCTGTTATTACTTTTTAAACATTTAGAAGAAAACAAACCTAATTTTAATCTAATCTTTTCTACGTGCTCCCATGGGTTAGGGTTGGGTTTTTTTTGACATGTCTAGTGGGTTAAAGGATAGCACATGCCATTCTGAGGTGGCATTGTGAATGTGAAAGCTAATAGATTTTAAAAAGGAGTTTAACGGTCATTTTAGTGACTATCTTCTTCTGAGTCTTTCAGCCAATTTTTGTGGTTTTACTACTGCTTTCATCTAGAATGTTCTCTGTGGGTTTTATTCCCCTGTTCTTTGCCATCGTATGCAAGACTAGCACAAACAACCATGACAAAGAAACGAGGACTTTTGCCCACGAAATGCAGTCTAAGTTAGACACAATATCATAAACAAATAGAGCAGGACCAGTAACTGAGGAACAGAGGAAATCAATGACAGAAAGGGGAAAACAGCCCTTTTCTTCTTGCATGTACTCTGTAAATATTTATTTTGGTCTTTTTTCCCCTGATACAATCACAGGTGTGAGGAGAAGTGGTTTGTGCCAACCTAGAGCGTATTGACAGAAAGCTAGCTGCTGAAAGTGGGGGTTTAAGGAGGAAACTTAAGGAGGCGAGACAGCACCATGGGGGCTGTTTAGTGAGCTAGATTTAATTTGCAACATTAACCACAGAAGTTAAAATAGTAGCGGTGTCACCACGGTTGAAGCTGTGCTGAAGTCATTGGGCCAAGTTTTGTGCCATCAAACCGCCCGCTGCCTGGCACACACCATTGCACTGGCCAATTCCCGACGTACAGCCACCACAACACCCTGAGGGGGAAACGGTAAAGGTCCGAGGAGGAAAAAACCCCCTCAGTGGGCCTCAGTGACAATATCCAGAGGGGTAGGGAAAGGGGAAGAGAGAGGCTGAAACAGAGGAGGGCGTGTGATGATTCAGAGCCCACCAATGGTATTGCTTACCAATGGAGCCCCTAGTGAAAATGAAAGTTGCCGTCCTCCGATGTGGCTGTAAACAAGCTCACTTTTGGGCATACTTGTATGCTTACTTCTCACTGCAGACCAGAGAGTATTCCTGGGGGAAGGAAGGAGCTTAATGTGTCTGGCCTAGCACCTCTGTAATACTTGGATGTCTCAGACATGCATTTTTAGGATGTTATGTTGCTAACAATACAACACTGCTAACAATATATTATTACTCAAAAAAAAAAAAAACCTACACAAAAACCCACAACCAAAAAAAGCAAACCTTTGGAAGGTTCATATTCTCACTGATACCTGAGGGGTGTAGATGATATTAATGTAATATATAAGTGGCAATGCCAAAATACAAATCCGGTAGACTGCAAAGTATGGATGCGGGAAGCTTTCCAAGGATTTCAGATGATGAAAAGGGAGTGGGCAGTAGAAGTAACTTCATTGTCCTTGGTGTCTTTTGAAGAGCTTTTGATAAAATAAACATAATAAAAATACTGCTTTTACCAAAACATTAAATAAACAACATTTACAACCATCTGAACCTCAAGCTGATCACCAGCAATGTGGGACATAATAATTGTTTTCTTTTATATGGCAGATGGTATGTTCTCTTCTAATTTCATAAATATGCATACACACCACCAGATACACATGCTCTTGAAATAGCAATACTGCTCATGTATAGTATCCACCTGCTTCTCAAAACAGAAGTTCTCAATAAAGGAACTGAAAGTAGGACTCCACATCCTAGTTGTTTCATCTTTCTAGCTCATTTCATTTATATATTCGTATTCTCTATTTATATATGTCGCTAAATACAACTCACATACCACACAAACGTAGGACTTCCTCAGCTCCCTGTAATATCAGTGTAAGACATAGATTTCCTTGCAGTCATCAGATA
This sequence comes from Dromas ardeola, assembly GCA_013398915.1. Taxonomy (NCBI): domain Eukaryota; kingdom Metazoa; phylum Chordata; class Aves; order Charadriiformes; family Dromadidae; genus Dromas; species Dromas ardeola. The sequence continues at coordinate 46,977 of VYZM01024094.1, read as the reverse complement.
ATTCCTGTTTTGACACTGGAATACGTCAGTGAAGCTAAAAGTGCGTCTTCCTCTGCATTGTCTCCTTTAAAAAATCCCAAATGACATCCCATGTTATACTTTCACCTTTATAAACACTTAAATCATACATTCACAAATATTAGTAGTTCTCTGTTGAAGGAAAATGTTGTCTCACTGATGGAAGAATGTGTCATCAGACTTACTTCTAGTAAGTATTTCATTACCAATCCAACCAATTACTCTGCGTGTAAACCATAACAGGCACCTGATTAGGCCTTAGTCTCACTTATTTCTTATTTTTCACAGCGTCTTTTGCATAGGATGTAAGACATTTCCCTAAATGAACCTTTTCATTGTGCTTAATGGAAGACCGACAAAGTCATTGTGATTTGGATTCATTTGACCAAATATAGACATCAGTATCTTAATCATCATAAATCATAGTGTAGATGTAGTTAACATCTGAAATAGTCTCTCTGTGCTCTCATTTATGTTCAATGAAATGAAATAAGCACTTCTAGAGTATGATTCATCTCATCCTAAAATAGACAATGAAAATAGGTCAAATGACTCTTATCCTTAACATACCTATTTCTCTCTGTTGGCTATAAAGGGAATCTTAGGTGATTGCCTCAGATACAGACACATGAAGTTTGTGAATCCCACCTTATCAAGCTTACCAGTGATGTTTATGGCTCTGAATAAGATTCATTTATTTAAATCCTGAAAATTGTGAAAAGTGTCATATTTCTTGAAGATGTCTAGTTACTCGTATATCTCTCTCACTGCACTCTCAGTGCAATTCATTTATGATCTTCATATAACGCCTCTGTTCCTTTGAGTTCTTTGTGACTGCAGCTCTACTATAAAAACAGTTGTCTAGAAAGTAAGAAAAGAAGCAGGCCTGTGGTGAATCTGCCATTGCATCTCAAACTGAGTATTTCAGAAGTAACTTAGATAAAATTAAGCTGAGGTGCAATCCTTTTATTTTTCTTTCATATGATAATTGTACAACATTCCTCCAAACTCTATGACACACGAGCTGTTTTACACTTTCAGGGGCAAAGAATTAAGATCTTTAACAACATTGCGATGTGTTTTTACTGCAATGCCAGTGAGGTTACACAAATGGCTTACATCGCTTTAGCAAAGGATTAGCTCTTTTACTTATGTTCAGCGCCTGATTACCTCCATCCTCCCAAGTTGCACCCCTAATTATATGTAAATGTTAGAACATTTGTTCAGCCAGGGACTGATAGTTACATTCCATATTGTATTTGTTTACCCCAGCATGTTGCTGGGACAAGTTTAGGGAAAAGGCCCTGTGTGTCTTCTGCAACAGATGAACCTGAATTCCTCTGCAAAGCTGTGAGGTTCAGCCCACTCTTGCGTTCAGAAGGCTGGCCATCTGGAAGTGTTTTACAGCTTTCATTAATAGAGAGATTTATTGAATGCAGTAATACAAAATACAAATAACTGAATCAGAGAGGCATTATCTATGTTACTAACATCGACATTCAATTCAAACAACTGTGTATTTTCATACTTTACATCTGATTTTCCATATTTTTGCAGTGACAACACATTTATCACCCTGTTTTGCTTGATGCATGAGGCTCCGTACAATGTGCTGTGTGAAGGGCACGGATGGGCACCCCTTGTAGGGTGTCAGAGGAGGTGGATGTCCCCACTGGAACTGACTGTGGAGGGACAACACCATAGGACAGGGCTGTTTTACAACGGACTCTATACGCAGTGGCTGATGCAATCAGCCACTCTGGAGTGCTTCTCAGAGGAAAAATCAATGTGTCTCAGGAGCAAAAGAGAAACCTTGTCACCCTTAGAAAGAAGTTGCATGAGACATAGTAGTAGAAGTGTGTTTGCAAGCCAGGTGTTTCTCAGGCCTGACAACAGCTGCCCTGGAGAGGCTGTTGGAGGAAGCTGGTGGGTTTTGGGAGCTGCACAGTGGGCACTTGGAGCTTTTAGCATTTTGGAAAGGATTTGGGTTTTTCTGTCATCTATGGGAAGGACTCCAAACAACCTGAATGTCTATATAGCTCTTTGCATCCACATCTTTGACAAAACAAACTCCTTGCTAGATCTTTTTACCTCATCATCTGCTGCCTTATGCAGCTATGATTGATAAGGACTGCATCTTCTTACTCTTGCCAAAATGTTAAGCGACATGAGATCCCATCCACATGACTAGGGGACTTAGTTTGAACCAAGCATTAGATCCCTAGGGATGGATTGCCCCTAATGCCCAGGTTCCCTGTATCAGAGAGGGTCACTGCACTATCAAAAGGCTTTGAAGATGCTTAAACTGTAGGTACAAATTTAGAGTAAAAATTAGGTGGACTGGACTGTAGCTTATATTGACATTTATACTGCTGTCTTTATATCTCTGTTAAAATTGTTAGAACCGCATCAGCAAGGGACTAAATCTGCCTGACTGTAATGCATACTTCAAATCTGGGAAAGCAAATGTAGTGGTTTACATACATTTTAGTTTGGAAGCTTTTTCCCTGATGTAAGATCATGAGTCCAATTGATTCTAATACAGTTCACAAAGCAAGACATGAATATAATTGAATTTCTTTTGATGTACAGTGTAATTATCTCAGAGATCAATAAGGGCGCTAAATGAAATTTACCTCCTATGTTAGCACTGACATATTAGTCACTCTTTTGACTATTGATCTATAGAGGATACTAACTTTTTTCTCTTTTTAATTCTCTTGTACGTTGTTATAACATTGCCTACTCTGAAACACATTATCTGAGACACATGAGTGCCAGTGTCTGTTATCACTAGCAACAGTGACCAAATGAAAATTCTTATGATTATTTTTTACTCTGTTAATTCTCAATCAAATCCCACAGTTGCTTTGGACTACAAGAGATATTTCTCATTCCACTTGCATATACTATATCAAATCTCTGGTGCTCTTCTTCACCTTATTATGGATTCTTTACATCTAAAATGTGAGGATTATGAAGAAACAAAGCTGTGAAAGAGCCACGAAGATCAGGTCCAAACTGACTCCCATTTTTATTCACATTTACTCATTTCTTCTGGGTATTCTGTCCTATATTTAGGTTTTATGGAGTTCAGTTCTTCAGTATCAAGCTATTCTGATTTTGAGACTATTTGTGGGAAACTGGATTTTTATTGTAACCTACCTAAAAGTTACTAACATAGAGGCTTTGGTACTTGATATATGCATGCTTTGTTCTCTACAGCTACTGTTGAAGCTAGGTTGAAGACAGTAAAGAGAGAGTTGGTGCTCGTATTGTCCACATCTGCCCTATTTTGAATCCCATCTTTGGAGAGACATAAACACAACGCCTTTGCTAGGCGCAGCTGAATATAACACACCTAGGCTTGGCACAAATCGGTGCAGCGTAAGGCACTGCATAGTGTAAACCAGTATGCCTGTGCTCTCTGTGTAGTAAAGCATTTCTTGGGAGGAGAAAAGTCTCACTCTCTGAATTGGGTTATATTCATTTCCACATTCTCGTAGCATGCTGTCATTCCTAAGAAAAAAATGGCAGTCCAAGCTTGTGCTAAAACAGGGAGTGTCTGTCTGTGAACTCTCTCACCGAGCCGAGTTTTAACCAGCTGTCCCAACTGCCTGAACATCCTCTTCTCGTGACCGTGTGGCACCAAGTGCCCAAACACCATTTTTCTGCAGATATCAGAGATTTTTATGTTGTGGGCCAAGAGCAAATTAGATTGATAACCATGCACGACTGTCTGGCCCTGTAAGGCTGGACACGATAGATGTTTTCTTTAGCATTGCTCTTCTGTATGGTAACATTCTGCATTTTACTTGATTCACAAGTGTAAGCTAAAGAAGTGCAGGAATGATCAATAACAGATGCTAAAGGATCTAATTACAGAAACTGACATAGTCACATTTTTAAATGCAAACACACTAGTTTATTTAGTGACACACATGCGCTTTATAATCATTAGTCTTGAATACGCACCAACATGGATTAGAAAAATAAAACAGTGTGTCCCGTGCGATCTGATTTCAGTGGTACTGTCTTATATTGTGTTTTGGCCAGACAACTCCATAAGGAAGTTTTTTCTAGGAATACTTTCTGCATGTCCACTTGGTAAAGCTTTCTGCATTATATGTGGATTCAGTTTTGTGAGGCCGTAAACTGAATTTATATTTAAGTCTTCTACATGCCTTTTGCTTACCACTTAGAGGAGACAAAGAAATTTTCTGGTATTTCTGGCCTCATGACACCTTTAGCAGGATTACAAAAAAATTCCTTATGATGTTATTTTGAAAACTTGTCTTTCAGATAGTTCAGGAGAGGTTCCAGTTCATCTAATGCAAGCAAGTAACTGATGGTTTTAGCAGTCTGCTGGAGCAGACAGTGTACTCCAAAAGGTAAATGCTAAAGTCTCCATGAGTATATTTGAAGATATCCAGATTGGTAACCTGCCTGCCCCTACATTAAGCTCTCAAACTGGGTACCTAGGCCTCAGCAGCTAAAATCTTTCATAGGCGCTCAGAGCCATCCATTCCTTTCTGTTGACCATGTCTTTACAAAGTACATGTCAACTTTTGTCTAACTGCTTCATTGGTTACCTAAAATAGAGAAACAGTTCAGGTGTCTCATCCAATGGTTAGGATGTCACAATGTATTTTTAGCCTGAGAATTCCAACACAACGTATTTTATGCCTGGATTTTAATATATATTTTATATAGTACATATTCTTTTTTTTTTTTTTAAATGCTGCAAAGTGATCTTGGACAGTACTTGGTTTTTGATGTACTTTAAAGGAGATGAATTTTCCCAAGGTTGATTGTCACGTATATATATATTCAGACCTTTATAGTTTCTCAAGTTTAACATCGTAGTGCTGACACTCACGGAAAGCACGGGCCAAAATCATTGTCTTCGCTTATCTGGTCTTGCCTCATGTCTCTTTTTATATGAAAGTCTTAATTAATGTTAATCATATTTTATTAAACTAAAAGTAGCATTTTATTTCTGTGTATTCCCTAAAATAGAGGAAACAGTTCATCACAAGCTACTAAATTGATAGAAACAAGTCAGTCCACTGTGTGTCATAAAACATACTTAAGAAGGGTCCTCTTAAGTCAAGTGAAAGGATTTAATATTTCGGGGGCAGGAGAATCTGAGTTCCCTCATGCTGTCATTATAAAAGTCCTAGTGGAAACAAGGAGAATCTTATCACCACCATAAAGTTCCACAGAGTTTATGGAAATACTTTTACCTTCCTAGGCACATCCTCTCATTTGCATATTCTTTAAGTGATTCAAACTCAGACTTCCCAAGAACACATTTTAATATAATTTACTAGTAGAACCTTTTTAATAGTGATCAGCCTCTCTCCCTCCCATTTCCTTACAAAGAAGATACAACATTGTGTGCCAACACAGTTTCTTCTGTTTTCTCCAGTCAGCCTCTCCATGCTTTTAAACCTTCTGTGTTAATAATGATTACTATTATAGGATTGAATGCTGCTATATGAAATTTAAACTTCTGTGTAATGAAAATCAGCAAAAAGTAACGCATAGCATGTTAAGTTGATGAGATGATAACTTGGTACAGAATTTTTGGATGAGGATTCAGTAATATACTTACTTTAACAAAAGATGTTTCCTGAAAATACTTACTTTAGCAAAGGATATCTCCTGAAAGAGACATCCTGAAAGGATGTCTCCTGAAAGACTCCATTAGCATGGAATCTTTTTGTAAAGTCTCAATATTTCTTTGCTGATGGATCAATATTTTTGCTGAAACATCAATAATATTATTGCTAACCCATTTGCTTACACTACCATTTTAGAAAAAAACAACCAAACATACAAACAAAAAAACAACTTTACTCTCTATTTAATTCCCCCTTGCACAGATTGTGCCACTTTTTTTCCCCAGGGAATGAATTTTCAATGTAATTGTGGTGAAGTTTCACTTTGTGTTCAGAAAAAAAATGTGTTCTGCAACAGAAACAGGACATTCCAAGGTGTTCTGCCCCTCAAGTGTTTGTAAAGATGCTGGTTCCTAAACACAAGTAGGCAGGAAGCAAAAATAGGTAGCTTTGCATAGCATTAATTTATAAGAGTTGACTGTACTTCAAATTTAGTTTTTCCTACCATCTAGATCAGATTCATCAGTAGCCAATCTGAATGTCTAATTGAAGAGCAGCTTTCTGAAGAGTCTGTAACTGTCGCTTGGCTTCATCCTTCTCTGTTTGTTCCTAAGGTTTCTTTCCTCTCTTGTTTTCCTTCTGAAACAACAATGCACTCTATTTTGGGGTTGCTAGTCATGATTCCAGGAATGGGAATCCAACTCTTGAGTACAACAGGCTTTACATAGTAACTTCTTGGCAGAAATTCAGAAATGCTTTGACCAAAGGGAAAGAAAAAAGGACCCAGAATAAGGGTGACTTGAAATGAAAGACACTCACACACACACAAAAAAAAAAAGTGGGAAAAAAACCCCATAAAAAATACCTTCAGAACATGAAAGACTGAAGAATTGAGATAAATTGTGATATTTGTTTTTCATGCTTAATTGAAAGCTTTTTGCTACTGTATCACCAAGTATCATGAATACTAAGATACTTCTCTTCTAAATGTGTATGTATATATGGGAACATTCTAACCCCAAGCTTGCCAAACATCAAGTCCTTCTGTTTGCTCTCTTTTTAAAATTAACTCTTGGTGGAGGAATGGTTCCATTCAGCAAGGGAAGGAGTTTAAGGTTTCCCTAAGTCTGGAGAATTAGCATAAGAATCGTCCTGGAAATGATGAACTGTCTAAAAGATTATTCTGCTCACAAACAAATGGTCCACTGTTCAAGGGTACCTGCGTGAACCCTGCTTTTTTCTCCTCCCCCCGACCTCCACCCCCTGCAGCACTGAAGTGATGTCTTTGGAGGCACAGCCACAACAGGAGATTTGGGATTTTGGCACTTGAATGTCTCTCTTTATGTGTTTTCCCTCACAAATTCCTTTCCCTCTTTCTAGTTATTTCTGACTATGTTTTGCCCACTAATCATCTCCTCTTCTTGAAATGACTGTCCCAGCTGGCAGGACGTGAACACCTCATGTGGTGCTTCTCTTACACCTCACAAAGCTCCAAGAAATAGGTGGTCTCTTCAGTTCTGTCTTGTAACAGTCCTTTTTTTGGTTTTAAAAACCCCAAATCCCTGTGTAATTTTGCTCTAACCTTCCACTTCCATCTTTATCTTCCCCCCCTCCATCCTCAAATCAGTTAAGAGAAAGAAAAGGAATGAACAAGTAACAACAAAATACACTTTTCCGAAGAAATAGCACACCCAGTTATTGCCGAGGTGAACCGTCTCTCTTCTTTCAACATTTATTTATCTGTTGCTAAACACACCAAAGCAGCTATCATATTTTAAACATAGTCTTTTTCAAGCTATTTAATAAAGTGTACTGTGTATTTATGACTCCTTAACCAGAAAACCATACCCTAATGGATATATTTCAAGTTCCTGACCCAAAACCCATAATTAACTGTAAAACCAACATTCTTATTCTTCTTCAGAGGAGTATTATGTTAGCAGATTTGGAAGTTAGTTCTGAAGGGCACTGTTTTTATAGTACCACAGATCCTGAGGGGGGGAAATCATTTTCTATTCCAAGAAAACATCCACCACTAGCACCAGTGAGAAGCCGAGCTCTGGGTTTTTTTTTTTAAAGTCCTAATGACTAGTTTTTATTCCATAATCACAGAGCACCCCTTTCACCTGATGATTTTTGCTCAGTCTTCTGTGCACTTCCTTTCCTGCTTCATCATTCATCAGCCATGAAGTCATTAATTTTAAATGGGAGACTCTCAGTAACCAACAGAGAATTTCATTGTAAATCAAAACTTCTCCAGCTGATAAGTTAATTTGTCAGTAAGGCGGCTCGGCAGCCCTTTTGTTTTGTATGGAATTTTCCAGACAGTCCTCTAGGCTGACACCACAGAGATCAGGATCACCATTTACTGTGGGCCTTCAGTCTTGAGGGAGGTCCTAAAAGAAAACAGAGATGACATATTTTCCCCTGTGCTCCCAAGGTCTCTATACCTACAACTATCTCTGTTCTACTGTCTGCTGGGGTATGTTTGATCATACTGCCAATGTATGGATGCATGCCAAAAAAATGTGTATGGCCATTAAGGAACACTTGTTCTCTGGCTGAAAGGGCCCCTTTACACATGTCTGTCCTGAAAAAACTTGCACAAAAGCTTAATCTGCAAGATATGACAGCTAACAAACTCATTACAATCCATATGGGGGAGGGAACAAGTGGAATACAACAAGGACACCAAGTAGCTCAGATGTCCACTATGTCTTCACATCAAAACAACAATCAGAAAAAAGCTCTGGAGCCCGTAATGGAACCAGCTTTTTGTCAAACTAGGTGTAGATAGCTGTGCCGAGGAAACTCCACAACACAACGCAGGATCTGGTATGTGGAGCTTCTGTTAAAAATCATGTGGAGTCTGGTGAAGCTCAGCAAAATAAAACATGCTGAATTAGCACAAACTTCTCTGTCCAAAGAAATTTTACAGGCCAGATCACCTCCTCCGTTATGACCTGGGTTTGCCCTATGCAAATTGTAAGGTGAAAGAAAGGGAGAGGAGCAAGCAGGTACTTGCTTTGCCAGTGCTCTAACCGCATATAGGCTATGCCAGGTAGGGCAGCTGTGCTTCAGTCTAAGTTGGTCTGGGCCTGGCCAGAGGAATCAAGAACGTGATGCTTTCTTCATTCCTCCTGTGCTATGCAGAGCTTTGGTAGAGCTAGGTTTCACCTAGCATGCATGCTCCAGCAACATGGGTTTTTTTTTTAAGTGAGGGTCACCTCTCATACCAGTGTATGTGGACAAGTGAGATAACGGCAAGTCCCTTTTCTATTTGGGATACTATGTTATGACAGCTATCCAGTACAGTGTTCTCCAGTGTTGCGGTAATGGTCTTAAAACCAACCTTTGCTCTAATTCATGTTGCTTTATATGCAGAAGGGACTAGCAGGACTTGCCGGGAGGAAGAATGGATGGAGACAGAACTTTGGAGAGTTTCTGCAAATTTTCATTCTGAACTTCCAAGGATCAGGAAGAGCAGAGTATGTGCCTGTGCATTTATCCCTGGGAGAAGTCACTGGTGATGGCAATGTGCTTGGGAGAGCAGCAGTGACTATTCTGCAAATGTGCATCTGCTTTCACTAGTGCACCCTCACTGCTGCTCTCTCTCTTTACTTTTGATCATGGCATCCCCACAGCTGTCCTTTTTCTTTTTCTTTTTCTTTCTCTTTTTCACCTCGGAAACAATTCAGTTCCTTTTTCCAGGTGACGTTTGAGGCCATCACTTCGATTCTGATGAGCTACAGAAGTGAGAGAACCAGACCTCCATTCTGACTGCCCTGCCCCTGCTTCCTCTTGGCCCGGACCATCAGGATCACAGCCAAAGCAGCCAAGGATTAATTACAGAGCTGTGCAAGAAAGGAGACTCTTCGTGCTGGAATTATTACTTATATCACAAAATCTTTTGACTGCTTTTATCCACAGGGCCCGATCCTGTCAGCAACACACATGTGGACCTCCCATTAACTCTATGGGTGTTCCACGAGCAGGCGGCTGGGGACTACCAGCCCTTCTCAGAAGTGTCTAACAGATTTGCATAGGACTATGAATGATGCATACCAACATGCGATTCTCCACATGTAACGCAAATTCAGCCTTAACTGCTGAAGTGTTGCCGTAGTTGGAGGAACACGCTTCTCAGATCCTTTCCCAGACTTTTATGATTCAGGGTAGTTAACTGAAAATGCAAAAGCCAGTCGAGTCGCTGGGTGGCTGCTCATATGGAATTTTGTTGCATCTGTAAAGGGGAGAGAAGTCGGCTCGTAGCATACTTTCTGCTATCAAAGGCATGCTGGGCAGTAAAGCTAATTGCATTACGCTGTGTTCATACCAAAACGCTTGAAAGCAGTTCTGTCTAGCTATGTGAATATGTGCACAGAGCTTGTGTATGTGACTGTTGCAGTAAAGTGAAAATGTCTGTCAATGGCAAAAAAAAAAAAAAAAAAAAAAAAAAAAAACAACCCACCCACCCAATAG
>VYZM01024094.1:21618-36832 GCA_013398915.1 Dromas ardeola | reverse complement strand
AAAAGTCCGTACTACCTCATAGGGAATTTTCCCTCCAGTTTCTAACCAGTAATATCCTCCACCTATTTGCCCTTCAAAACATTTTCAAAGAAATGGTTTCTTGATCATAAAATAAATCACGACACAAAAAACCCCCACCAGAACAAGACACTCCATTGCACATGCTGCATCTCAAGGGAAAGGATGAGACAATAAACAGCACGTAACAGATGTTATTCACGTTGCTTCATGTGCTGTTGGAAGGCTCTCAGATGCTACAGTTTTGAGTATGGGGAAAGGGCCCCGTAGACATAGAGTAGGGTCACTAATGATGTATCTCATTTAGGACAAGATTAAAAAAAAAGATTAATTATTTACAGATTCATAAACAAGGTATTAACAAAAGTAATAATCTTGAAACCTTTCCACCCCACTACAGCCCTTACAGTAAGATGTTAATACAGTCTTTTAAGAATCTGGAAATTAGTAAAGATTTCAGATTATTTAAAATTTCTGAAGTAAAATATATATGCAAAATAACAACCTCGGTAACAGCTTATAAGGACTATCTGGAGCTGTGCTAACTTTGAATCATGGAGTTTCAAGGGAATTTTTTATTATAGTTTTGGCTGCAGTGCACTCACACCATGTGGGTTTTTGCTTTGAGTTTTAGGTTTGAATGGACCAAATACTTCAAAGCAAGACTCTAAATCAGGAAAATGCACTCAGTTTCATATGCTTTCCACTCAAAACCATACCTTGGCCCAGATTCCCTCACAACGGAGCCCAGCCTCACTTGAAACTCGGCCCACGTTTGTTGAAAGCGTTTACAAATCCCATCAAAACTGGCCCGAGTTTCAAGTTTGTAATAAAATCCAAACCCAAGAGTTCTGCTTGGCTTCAAATGTCTCTCTGTTCTAGTAATTTCCACTTGTTTTCATTAAAAAGAAAAAGAAAACAAATGGTATAATTCGTGATGATTTCTGCCGTGTTGCGCTGGTAAACCTAGATTAACTCCATTAACTGATCAAGGTTGTTTCAGATTCACACCAGGGTAGGTGTGAGCAGGTTGAGCAGGGGTTTTATTAAGATAAGGGTGGGAAGCTGGGTATACTCCAAGGCCAAAACTCCAAAATGCAATGTGCGTCTTTCTGTTGAAATTAACAAAAGGCAACCGCAGCTCATAGGTTTTCCCGGGTATAAGCAAATCCTTCTGGCTTTGAAGGTGGCACTCAAAGTGCCTCAGCATGGTGCCATGCCAAGGGGCAACATCTGCCCTGCCAAGCCTAGGTTGCGGCAGATCCACCATGCCACCAGCCCCCACCACCCCGTCCTGCTCCCTCCTGCCCTTTCTGCCAACACCTGCCTCTGCCCTGCAACCCAGTGAGCAGGCTCGGGTGCTACCATTTGTTTTCAGTTGCATCCAAGCTTGCGACCAAACAAGACTTGAAGCAATGTTGACCAAGAGGATGGATCAGGAACATGCAGCTGGGGACACCAGCATGGGTGGGAGCACTGGAGCCTGGATTTAAGGTGGCTTAAACCACTACGAAACCACCCCTGGGCTTGCAGAAACAGGACTGCATGAACACTAAAGCCTCTGCAATCACCAGAGTCTACTATCTCACCGTATATCACAGATTTGCCAGTGCGCAATCTATCACCCGACATTAAGAATGACATCACTGACACACCTATTACCTGATCCTCAGACACATTTTCTGAGGAAAGCCCGCCAAGATCAAACAAAAAAAAGCCTGTGGCTGTCACACACAGCAAATCCAGCCACCAAACTATAGTAGGGGACTATCCCATGAGCAGATCTTGGCAAGAACAAGAGAGACAGCATCGCGAGATCCACATAGCGACTTTATGGTTGCAACCTGATTTTAGACTGGAGGTGCTGAGACATTGCGGGGATGTGATACGGCAGGTGAAACGTGACAGCAGGTAGATTTTTGCTCTGGATGCTCTTATGCTGGTTATCCGTTTTGCACTCCCTCTGTTACACATCCTCAGCAGGAGAACTCGCCCTGACCCCCTGGCATTATTACAAGCAGCGGCCAGGCTCGTGGCACTCTGCCTCACAGAACCAGACTCTTTGGCTCTGTTTTTCACCCTCTCCTTTTCCATGAGGAGAAAAGGGAGATAATTGAGCTAGGGGCTGGGAAATCAGAAACGCACATTGTATTTGCATCCTTTTTTAAATGAACCTGTTTCGAAAGACAGGTTTGCTCTGTCTGTCCCGCGCCCGTTTCCTCCTCACCCTTCATTACCCCCAAAAGATAAATGTGTCATTAAATAGCCCACAGCTTCGAGAAGTGCCTTCTGACCACAACACAAATATTTCCTAGCACTGGAAAGCCTCTTCAGTGGCTCCTGCAGTTTGCCCCCGCACTTTATTTTCCCCCCGGTGACAGCCCAGGAGCGGTTTTGAGCAGCTCCGTCCCAGCCGGGGGCTGCTCCCGCCTCTCCCCTCCCCGACCCTTTTTCCCCTGGAGAAACACCGAGGGCTGGAAAACGGCTACCTGAGGCCCTGAGCCGTGAAAAGATGCGGTTGGAGCGCAGGGCGAACAAAGTAAACGCCATGAGAAGGCGGCAGCCCCCCGCTTTTCCCCCCTGCCCCGGGCCCACCAGAAGAGGCCGAAGCGGGAGCCGGCAGCCGGGCCACAGGGCTGTTTGATTGCCTAAGCCTGGTGGCCAGACAATAGGACCAGAAAGAATGGCTGCTTCCTTCCTTCCTGTCGAGTGTTCTGCCTGAGCGAGCAAATTCAATAGCACTTCGCTTCGCAGCAACACCAGGCTCTCTCGCACAGGCGAAAATCAACAAAGAGCCATTCTCGGGCATTTCCAACTGCACCTAAGCCAAGGCACTGAGCTGTGGAGCCATCCGGCCCGGGGAGGGGGGCGGCGCAGACGGCGCTCGAGGGTGTGCGGCCAGGCACAGTAAACATCCAGGTTATTGTTTATGGCGAAGGGCTGCCTTATTATTTTATTATTTTTCTTTTCATGCCAGGCACCGGGTGGTTTGGTTCCCCATCCCACCCCCGACCCCGCCACTTGTTTTGCGTGTTTTTTCGCAGCGTTCCTGCTGAATTCGCCGTTTTAAAGCCCTCCATACAGGCTGGCTGAAGGGTGCCGTGAGGTATTCAGGCGTGACTAAACTAGGAGAAGGTGACACAAGAGCTGCTGTCTGCAAAACATAAACCTGCTGCTTTCTCCGGCTTCGAGTGGTCACACATTTAAATCACAGGCCGACAGTGAAAATAAAATAGGTGTCAGTCAAGGAAAATATCTGAGAAAAACAGGTAAGCAGATGACCGAGACTGTGCTCGGGTGGGTATAAAGTGAAACATCACTTCCTATAAATTCCATAAGTAAGAAGGTAAGAAAAAATTATGGATTGTGTTTTTTTATTGATATCAGGCTCTTTTCTGTCTTCCAGATCCCATTCTTTACTTCATCTCTGTGCCAGACTAAGAAGGAACATCATGTCGCTAAAAAGACAAGGATCCGGGATGCGCATGCCCAGAGCTGCCAGTCAGAAATCACATTTTTTGTGAGCACTGAGTTTCTAGATCTTCAGGGCCCCCAAAGTGGGTTCAGCCCATGAAGCTTTCCCCGTGCAGAAATAAAGAGCGCGCTCAGTTTCCCTGCTGCCTCTGCAGCGCAGTTTGTACATCGCTTTGCAGCGTAACAATTGGTCCCGCGGGATTCCCGTGCATCTGCAGCGAGGCATCTCCTCTTGTTGTACAAGCATGGCATAGGACGTGGCTGTGCCGAGGAACGTATTCTTGTGAACATCTGGGTTTGTTGATTCAGCGTGTGTGGGAAGAGGAAGGGGGAAGTGCAGAAAGCGTCTCAAAAAAGAAAAGCTTACATGGGCTATTTGGAGTGATCTCTTTCTCTCTTTCTCTCCCCTAAAAAGCTAGATTTTTGCTTTTTGTCTTTGAAACGAGCAAAGTAAGACTTTGCACTTGCCTGCTGCATCTGTTTTCTCAAGCAAAGACCTGTTTGTTTTTCCCATTGTGTCTGAACCATATTTGAAACAGACCACTGAGCCAAGTTACATCAAGCCTGTTTCTTTTCTTTTCTACTTCTGAACTATGACAGATTATCCTAACCCATCTGCAGGCATGATTAAAAATATGAAAATCATTTTTACTTTTCTTTTGAACTGCCTTTGATATAGTATTTGCTGTCAGATAATCTATAGAGTTTTAACATCTGGTAATGTAAAATGGTATGTTATTGCAGCTGAAGAAAGAACCATTTAGATATTTTTATAGCAAGTTTTTTGTGGCATCCAAGATTGCAATTGTGGCTTCAGTTTACAATAAACTTGTGGTGGTACAGTTATAACTAAATTATTAATTTTTATGCATCAGAACAGAGCTTATAACCCAGAGGAAAAAAAAGTCCCAGCACAGAGGATCTTTATTAAGATACACATACTGCTTACATGATTACGATAAGTGACGTTCAAATATGTCATCACCTAATCTTAGGAAACTAGCTCAGACAACTTGCTATTAAGCAATAACCTGTAAATGACAAAACAATATCTATTTCAGTCATTGCACAGTGAAGGCTAGATTACTGTAGTTGAAAGATTTTTCTCTTTCTCCAAGAGCATTCAGAAGAAACATGTAGAGAAAAATTAACAATCGAAGTAGGGCAGCTGTATAACCTTTCATCTTTTAGAATTTGGCATCGATGAAAATTCATGGAATTTATAGATACAGCTGATCTAGTTGTACCCATTAATGTTTACAGTATGTTTCCCTACAGAAAGATAGTAGCTGCTAACTTAACATGAGGCCCACTCCTGGTTTGGTTTGCTTTAGTTTGCCTTGGTTGTTTTAAACACTGGATGAAGCTCATGATATCATGCAGTTGGTTTACTACTAGCAAAAGTAGTAACCAAAGCGGTTGGGGTATCCATCCCAATTACTTTTTATCCAAATTCAGGCAAAGTTTCTCTAAGGAAGCATTATGTTATTGCTTGTCCTGTGGAAAAGAGTTTGCAATTAAGGGTGAAGAAACGGATTTAGATCAAAGAACACCACCACCAGTCAACTCGGATTGCCCAAAATCTGTTATTTGCAAGAATTTTGTTTTATCTGTTCCTTACTCGATATCCTCTGGAAGTGACATACAGGTACTGTCCCCACTCACTTCAGCCAGAAGCGTGCATCACCATAAGGAGATTTCAGACTCAAGTTTGAAGATTCCACACGTTCAGGTACGTCACATTAACACTGGGGGCAAAACCAAACAAACTATCAGATTCTGGCATGTGAGAAGGTGGTTGTTGGCCAACAGCTGCTCATTATAACGCAACCCCCTTCCTTTTAACACCTTCTGTTCTTATAAAATGGCCTGGTGCCTTTTTTTTTTTTTTAATCTCCACTGTAGTCAGGCTAGAGAGAGGTCAGATGAGTCAGACATTGGTTAGACCAACAGAACTGAGATAATTTTTGACAGTTATATAACCTCCCACCTTCGTTTTAGTAGTTTGCCCATTCCTCTAGCCAGACCCACTAGGACTTCCCACAAGGTCCTAGGGAAAGTTGAGAAGATAACTAATTATTCTGTGTATTTTAGAGTATATATATTAAATGCTCTCATTAACCCTATGACGTCTGCATTCCTCTCAGTCTTTTGATACGTTTATGTTCAGATTGCGCCCGTGAGGTAGACAAATACTTTTACAGGTGAGGAGCTGGGGCACAGTCGACACTGCGGTTGGGAAGTGAGGCAGCAACGAGGACAGGCACGGGAGAGCTGACGGTAGCCAGACTAGATCGAGCACTCACACAAGTGTAGACAAAGCAGCTCAGGACACACAAATCTGCCTGGGACCCTCGGCAGTTAACCCACATTGAAGCCATGCCATTGGAGTGATTCCCATCTGCAGTTCCCAATTTATAGTAAGTGGTTTGCTGAACCATATAAAACAACGTTGTCACAATGGTGCTTTTGATTAAAATTTTTATGGGGGGCCACAGTGGCCTTTGAAAACAGTGGGGGTTGACAGTGGTCTGCTGGTGCTGCTAAAAAGTTCAGGAATGCTGAACTTTAAGGTTAGGTTGTCTGATTGCAGTGCAAATATATGCTAAGTGACTTGCCCAAGGTCATTTGTATTATGATATCTATAGTAGAGCAGGCACTGAACACTGGTTCTCCATAGCTGTGGTTAGTGCTCTAATCTCTGCTCTGAAAAGAAAAAATATTTCCTAATCTGACTAAGTATGTTGAATTCTATCTTAGGCAAAGTTTAACTGGCAATACAATATACATAAGTAGGCTAATAAGCATATCAGGAATCTCCATCTTTACTTCTTCCCTATGTGAACACTTGAATTGAAATAGCAGTTCATTTTAATTTACAGCTTCTGATATTTTTGGTGCAGACTCTAACCAAGGAATTGAAATGGGACACACTTGTTCTCAAGTGAGATGAATAGCAAACAGGTTTGCACCGAAACAATGAACAATCTGACTTGAAACCACTTTTGCTTCTCTCTACAGGAGAAAGTTGCACTGGTTAACTAAAGGTTTAAATTAATCTAGTTAAACTACATTAAATGGCGGGCGGAGGTCTGTTACGCATATTCAGATTGAACAGAGTTTACAGCAGTTTAACTGGGTCACTCTTGAAAAACTGTGCGTGACTTTGTTCTATAGACAAAGACAGCCATTATTAGGGTGCACATTTCTGTATGACCCTAATGTCAGACCTGGGAGGAAGCTCTTCTCCTTTGGGTTTATTTGTTGCCATAGCTTATGAAATTGTCACTCTCTTGCTTTCCATAGACTAATAAATCATGGAGCAGACTGTCCTTCTCAGAGAGCTTAATGGCCTGTCTGTATTGCTAATATGCTAATATTGCAAAATGACTTATGGTTACTGTAATCAATATCCAGTCTCTTTTCCAAAACAAGCTGACCTTACTGATTCCAAAGGATTTCCAGTATCTGAGAAACTGAAAAAAAATGATAATATATGTATTACATTTTTTTTTAAATGGAAGGGAAGAAAGTCTGTCTTCAGATGGTTGCATTTTGATTGGGTTTCGTTGAAAGAGAATTTGAACATTTAGAATAAATAAGAATTTTGGAAATTGTAGCTAGAGAAAGCAAAAGGTAGTAAGAGCAGAAGCAGCAGTGGTGTGTGGAAGTTCACTCAGGGGATGTAAGAGTCTGGAGGATCAGCCTTTTTAATACCCGGGAGGCTGCTGTGCAGTCACTAGTAGAAGGCTACACACAGCGAATGGATGAGGTATAGGCTGCAGTACCATTCTGTAAAGTATGTCATAAGGTCAGTGAGTAGGGAGACATTAGTGGGTAGGCTCCCTTTCATTTTTGCTCACAAAATGAATCATGGGCACAGGTTTGAAGATCTAATACTTACGTGCTTAATTGTATTACAAACAACTTACACCTGCAAAAGAAAAATGCCCCTTTCGCAAATTCACTTCTTGGGTGTGGAGTTGGGGTGAGAACTACTGTCATGCAATAGTTCATGAAATGGAAAATGACTGCCTACACGCTTTGTTGCATCAGGTGCTTTGCGCAGTTGTCTGGTTTACTGCGCGACAAAGTACAAGACGATATACCCAGCAGCATGAAATGGAAATGTTCCATATTAGAAAGTGCAAACAACCAAACCATTTTTAAATATAGGCAGAATCTATAATAAGCCATAAAACACCCATGCCTCTCACAGCTAATGAGTATTCCCATCTGTAATGGGCTGCCACGTCCCCGGTTAATTAGAAACTAAATTACTAACATCTCTAATTATTCATAATGACATTCTTTTACGTCCGTTAAATTAGTTATAAAAAATGATTAGCATAAGAAATGCTCAGCTTTGAAATACTAGTCAATAAGTCAAAAAGCCTCTGTTTGCCTTTTTAATCTAATGAAAGGTATTTTATCTTGCATGGTATCTAAGCGCAGAGGCAAAATTAACCCTGTGAAAGTAAATGGTTTTATCAAACAAAGCAGAGCTGGGTTGCACTGCTGTCATTTACATGTACAGACTGTTTCCCTTAATAAACATATTCCGGAATACTATACATACTTTGAATAAGCTACATAATTTTCAGGGCAATATGAAAAAAAAAGAAAAAAGCTTTGCAAAATACATGTCTTGTTTTAATGCGTTAATAAAATGATGACCCAACTGTCTCCCGGGCTTTCCAGACACTTGACTAACCTATTTGCTTAAAAGGTGTATATGAACAGGCAAGTTTTCACAGGGTGTCATTTTCCATATAATCAGGAGGGCTTTGTGCTAAATTGTATAAGAAAGCATTCAGGGTTAAAATTCAGCATGACTCTCCCCCAAACAACCCTTCCTGCACCTTCACCCCCACTCCCACTTAAACCCTTTCGGAGGTTCCTGCCCTCCCCTCCCTGTTCTCCTCTTAGAAGCAAACTCATCACCATTAGCACACAAATGCAAAATAACCAGCCTAGGCCTCTTCCCAGGAATACAAATTAGGAGCAGGTAGTTGAAGAGCTTAGAAAGCTGAAATAGCGAAGTTCACAATGAAAAGGATGAATAGATGAGAGACTGAAAGTGGGGTAAAGTGTTCAGCTTTTGTCATTTAAAGTGACGTCTTTAACTCTTTGCCTTCATGAGGCTGCTCTTCACAAAAATAATAATGAATTGCAATTAAGACCTGAAGGACAAAAGGGAATTATGTGGGAGGAAAAAAAGAAAAGGAAAAGAAAAAAAGGAAAATTATGATGACAAGAAGAAGATTTTTTTTTTCCTCCTGCAACATATGAATATCTGTCAGGAACACAGAGAGGATAGTTTTAGAACTGTCATTGTTTAATGGGACAATGGTGCCACTGTAGATAGCGAAACCAATGATGTCATCAAAGCAGCTGGAGCAAAGTTTGAGATGGCTCATCAGATCTTCTAAATTTATATCCACTCATGAAGCCCCATAGCTACTTTGTGTTCTGTTCTACTTTTGGGGACATATTACCGTTTCTTACTGAAATAGGAGATATTTTAGGTGTAAAGTGCTGCTATATTTAAAGTTGTGTGTCCTTCATTTATGCAAAGCCTTTGGGAAATTAACTCCTGTCTTCTCAGATCCAGCTGCACCTCTGGACTTGGCTGCCACCTGTTTGTCCCCTGCTAGAACAAAGTTCCATTTTGTAGCACAGACCTATGCTCAAAGCATGGTGAGGGCTAAGGCTTTAAAAGCCTTCTTTAAAAGGTATTATTTGTGGATATGGCATCCTGCTGTCAGTCTAAAACAGAATGGCTGTGGGATCACACTGAGGACAAGCAGTTCTTTAAACCGGTCCTCTGATCTATCTGAATGTAGAGTTTGGGTAGGGACACAAGTTAGCTGCAAAATCGTTGGTCCGTATTTTCTCGTCTCTCTTGAGTTATTAGACCTCCTTGCAAAACCTAGGAAAGACCTTTGGAAGAGTTCCATAAATCTCTCTCCCATTTATTACTGCAGTGGTATTTCCAAACAAAATATGATCATCAGTCCTCCGTATTGACTCACAAAAAGCACGAAACCAAAGGCAAGCCAGCACTACAACAGCTTGTAGCAGGCCATGTATGATGGATCCACAAACTAGGGACTGCGATATTTGGCATAGGACTGCATCAGTATTTAAACAGCAATGATGTCACCTGTAGAATCTGGAAAAGGCGGCTTTTAAACATGGAAAAAGAAGAACTAAACTGCAAAAATAAAAATAAACAATGAACCCACAAATATTTATGATAAAAAAGATAAGCGAACAATATTAGGTAGCACTGCTCTAAATGACTAATGAGGATTATACATCCATCTTCTGTTTTTACCTGGGGTGTCTTTTTTACTACTGAACGAATCAATGTTTTTTCATACACTGTAATGGCCATTTTTACTTTGCTACATTACTGAATTTAGTAACAAATACACGTTGGGAAAATTTTGCCAACAGACACATTCATGCAACGCTTATGACTTCAAAGTATGGAATCTTATCCAAAGTTTACCAGACTTTTAAATTTATGAAAGAAAATTTAAAATTTAAAATTTCACAGGCTTTCTTGTACTTCCTGTACCAATAGCCAGTATTTCTTGCTTACATTTTGGAAATATCAAAATTCAAGTTCTTCTTAAAATAAGAAAGAGCATATTAAAATAGGAGAATAATGAACAAAATAAAAGGTGTCTGCACACTACTAAATTAGCGTTTCAAAAAGAGTTTACATTGATTCCAGCTATTGCACTTGCATGACAGTTTATGGGTGTGGGAGGAAAAAAATCTCATTTTATTTGCATTGTTTTACCTGTTCTCTTTGTTGAGGATTTTTTTAGTTCCATGATGGTTGCTTGACATTCCATATTCATTGTTTACTGTGACATTAAAAAAAAAAAAAAGAAAAAAATCAGCTATTTAGCAGCTTTAGGGTATGTCTACAAGGACAGGTACAGACAGATGCAAGCTTGTCTGTCTGTTCTTCAAAATGGCCAGACGTGAGCCAGCTCTGATCCAAAGTCATATATAGACGCATTCACATGGCACTTGTGTTTTGAGGTAACAAGCAGGGTTGAGCAACCAGAGCACGTACTTGACTTTGGACAGGAGCTGGCTCTCTCTGACCAGGTCAGGGCATAGCCAGAGGATCTTGGGTCTTCTTGTACTTGTCCAAGCAGTCAGGCTGCAAAAACCTTCCAGAACAAATAGAAACACAACAGTGACCATTGAAAACAGCCCTTTCAAAGTCCTTATAATTTAAAGGATAAAATCTTAAGAGCTATTTTCTTTATGGTATTAATTATTGTATTAAAAAAAAAAAATTGAACTAAAGCGCTTAAATTTTGTTGTTGTTGATGGAAATATTAACATTTATTCAGAACTACGCAGAATTTTCCTGAGCGTGCCTAAATAAATGTTTCCTACACTGTGGTCTATTCCGGCTTGAAATTACCCACTGAAGTCAATAGGAACTGAACATGTGTATCAGAAGTCAAACTTTGTCTCTTTATGATTTCTAGAGCATTTTTAAAAGTCTCTGAAGGAATACCCATATAAAATCCATTCTGAGGTAAGCCCCGTAAGGAGAACAAAAGCGGGTATTATTTAAAAGCCTCACCAAAACGCAGTGGATCTGGAATAAATCAGGAAGAGTTTGGAATGGATTTATTGGAAGGGTGATGCTTCTGTTTAGCTTTCCATTTTTTACGGGAAGAATTAGAAATGTCATTTGGCAGATGTCTATAATG
Source organism: Dromas ardeola (assembly GCA_013398915.1). Classification (NCBI taxonomy): domain Eukaryota; kingdom Metazoa; phylum Chordata; class Aves; order Charadriiformes; family Dromadidae; genus Dromas; species Dromas ardeola. The sequence goes on along the minus strand of VYZM01024094.1, from coordinate 25,589 downwards.
TTTTTGGAACTGGAAGGAAATTTGGCTTTTCCATTTGGTGTGGGTGGATGTTCCTCTAGGCCACATTTAACATGTAAAATGAGAGAGGTGGGTTTGAAACCCTTCCTAAAGGGAGACCTGTAGCTGCATGTTTTGCAGACTTACCTTAGAAAATCCTCTGCCAGCAACCTGCATACCTGATCTATATATTACCCCTAGGGAGATGGCCCTAAGCATCAGTTGCACCCTTTTGCACCCTTTAAAGATTCAAGCCAAAAAAATCAAAGTATCAGGATTCAGAGCAACACGAAATCAATAGACCAGATAAACTGGTTTATCCTCCTTGCTTTTTGCTGCTGTGCAAAGGAGTTATAAACATGGTTTACCCAGCCAGATTCCATCAGTGCATTTTGTGCCACTAAGTACATCTTGGGTTTCTGCTTGACATTATGTTTGATGGCTGCCCTATCTGTCCCTCCCTGAGCGGGATGCAATTCTAATCTTTCTGGATTTTTGGGGAGGGGGGCTGCTGCTGTAGCACTGATAATGATAACTGACGAACAAAAAGGGAAAACTCTTATACATTGCAAGAGACCACAGGAAGCTTCAAACAGTACCACATAGTGCTAGATGCAGGGCAAAAGCACAAAAATGCAAAACTGAGTAAGACACAGAGGGACTTGAACATTTCATTGATGAAAAATCTAAATTTATTACGCCCCAATACTGAGGTAGGTCTCCCTTCCCACGAGAAGAAACTCTAAAGGCATAACTCTGCTGCTACTCATACATGTGTTTTACAACAGAAAGATGACACTGCCATGACTCTTGCATCCTGAATTATTCTTGAAAATTCTTGCAGGAATTTAAACTGCAAAGATAAGGAAATTAATCTGGTAACATTTCTTTTCCGCAACTTGGTAAAAGCATTAGCAGCTACAACATAATAAATGTCCACAGAAAACAGTGAAGCTTGGTGCAGAGACCCTAGGAACATATGTACCCAGTTAGATGAATTCGCTTTGTGCTGCACCTGAGCTAATAACCCCTGCTGAGAGGTTCGTAGTACAGGTTAAGTGCTGCAACACAATCGAGGAATTATAGATCAAAGTATAGATCAGCCAGTGGACCTTCAATCCTCATAAAGATACCAAAATACGTCTATAACAACCAGCTTGCAAGTGTTTAGGGTGAAATTAATCTTACCTTTTTTGGTCAGCTAAAAGCTAGATTTATAGCCTAACAGTGGAACTCCTTGCTTAAGGATATTGTGGACAATAATTTGGCCATTGAAGACCATTAAAACAGTAGATTGCATGCAGGAATTTTCTGGGTTGAAAGTTGCTCAATTATGGGACAGTGTTCTAGGGGTAGTATCTGTACCAGCTAGCATGTTTTTATATATTTCCTACTTCTAGTAAGGAGTAGCATAAAGGGCCATATGGATCTTTTGTCTGACTGAATGTTACTGGTCTTACATTTTTGTGGTGAGACAAGGTCATGGTGTTCCACTACAGTCAATGCAGACATAAGCACTTCCACAGGATGTTCTAGATGTAATCACCATAAAATGTATGTGCAGCTGATTGAAAGATATTTTTTTCCTTTTTTTCAAGAATCAGAAGCCTATCTATAAAGGGAGGCAATAACAATCTTCCTGTAAATAGTGGGTAAAATATTAGAACAGAGACTCAGCAAGAAATCCTTCACTAGGTTTGTTTAGGAACAGATTAGGCAAATATCTTCAAGGAATGGTTGCAGTACATTTAGTACTTCTTACTGTAGATGATTACACTAAATGTTCTTAAGTAATTCTGTACAGTCCTGCCTTTTTCTACATGCCTGGAAAAATTTCACTGACATTGTTACTGTACAGTGTATTTTATAACCCATGAAACAACTTTCTACTGAAGCTCCATGTTACGGTCCATGAAAGCTGTGCTCAGGGAATTATTTTTGGCAATAACAGGACTGTTCAGCCCCAGAGATACAACTGTGAGGAGAAGTGGGATGTGCAGTTTTCATGTATATTTAGTATATTACACTAAATATAATAAATAAAAAACCATTGAATACTGTCATAATCATTAGAGCTATAAACTGATTATACTTGTAACAGTTAAAAAAATGGCAATGCCATTAAAATGGATAAAATAGGAAATTCACATTCTATTTCTGAATTAGTGTGCCATATAGTGACTTGAAATGATTATGTAGCAGTTAAACAAGTAAGAACAGGATGCAGTAACTCAGTCAGTAAGAGCAGGATTCCGTTCAAGATTCAGACATCTAAATCTAGGAAGCAATAAATGTAGATGTCTACGCTAAGTCAATGGAGACCTAGTCAATCCAGTCAAAGGAGTCTAGAGTGCTATTCAAATAGTCAAACTTAGAGATTTGCTTTAGGATGACTCTGTTGATACTCTGCCTGCTCAGTTGCCTGTGTACAGGTACCTAGTGCAATACTTGGACTCCATCTGCCACTCCTGATGGTCACGCCAGACTCATGTAAATATCACAGATAGATAGATACATTTGGAGAACCCAAATGGCACAAAGCATTCAAGTGTGAACAATTGAGTAGAACTCTCATTGACCGTAATGGAACCTTAGACAACTGTTTCACATATAAACGTATGCATTTAATACAGAAACTTGCCCTAAATTAATTATTTATAAATTAATAGTCATCTTTTCATTTTTGCTTTGCTTTAAAAAAAAAAATCAGACTTTTAAAATGTTGCTCAGATTTGGTTATGGAATTATATTATATATCAAATAGATAAAAGATCTAAAAAAGAGGGCTTACATATGCAAATAATACACAGATTAAGAATGTGTAAAATAGTTTCAATATAACATCTTATATATGTGAATGTGAAGAAAAATTCTTTTTGTAAAAAGAAGTACAGCATCGGATTCATTTTATTCAATCTTAAAACTAAAAGTATAGATATCTCCATCTGGGCTAGTCACATAAACTCCCTTCTTAATCGATTCAGTTCATCCTAATGTAGATGACTAAAAAGTAGATGAAATAGGCCATGCAGCTTGTACCCTACGGGTGCATCTACAGTAGTTATTCAGTGCACTGGAGGGGTGTTTTTTGATGCAAAATTGTCTTGAATCTGTATTTAGAGTCTTCTGATTTACGCAGCTGGTGTGCTTGAAGCACTTTTGCTCCTGATGGAGCCAAGGGGGCTGTCGTGCCATGGGGTGTCATTCACACCACTCCACTTGCAAAATGGATTCAGGGTCATTCAGCAGTTACTCTTCTACATAGGATAGTGATGTGCTGTGAATAGCAACTGGCAACTATTTCATTGCCAGTAAAGAAGCAATGTGAATATGCAATCCTAGAATCATAACAGAGCACAACAAATCCAGGCCCGTCCTCCACTCTTTGCTCTGCAACAGCTGGTAATGTAGAACATACTCTAAGATAATTCATTTAGAATCACAGAATCATAGAATCTTTTAGGTTGGAAAAGACCTTTAAGATCCTTGAGTCCAACCATTAACCTAGCACTGCCAAGTCCACCACTAAACCATGTCCCTAAGCGTCACATCTACATGTCTTTTAAATACTTCNTGGGAAAAGAGACCGACCCCCACCTTGCTACAACCTCCTTTCAGGTAGGTGTAGAGAGTGATAAGGTCTCCCCTCAGCCTCCTTTTCTCCAGGCTAAACTACCCCAGTTCCCTCAGCTGCTCCTAAGACTTTTTCCCTAGACCCTTCACCGGCTGCATTGCTCTCCTTTGTCTTTCTTGTGCTCTCAATGTCTTTCTTGTGCTCTCAATGTCTTTCTTGTACATACACTAAAGATCAAGGGACGCCTAGTGTGGTTCATATATAAATAGATGCATGAGCTATGGACATCTGAAGTGAGATGTTTGTCATTCATCCAGGGCTCCATTGTGCCCTGACTTCTTTAAAAAATATTTTTAATGAAGGCAAGGGAGAGGAAGAGGAGAGGAGAGGAGAGGAGAGG
>VYZM01024094.1:1546-14763 GCA_013398915.1 Dromas ardeola | reverse complement strand
ACCCCAAAAAAAAAAAAAAAAAAAAACACAGGCAGAAAAACAATACCTTGCATGCCGTCAACATGAGATGTCTAAATCACATGTGTACAATTCAGGTTTAAGTCACTAAATTTAGAAATGAATGCTCTTTTTTTCTGCTTAAGTGTCTGTATTGTTGTGGGACTGACTCTCTCAGTAAAGCCAAACCAACAGTAAACCCAACAGTCATTATTTCATAGCCGCTGCTGCTCATGGCCATTGCTACTACAGCCTTCATGTATCTAGAGAGGATATTTTTTGATTCTTCCCCCTGAAAACCAGGATATAACTAACTTATAACCCAATCGTTTCATTTGTAGCACGGTTGCAGCCACAAAGGGAAACTGGTAAATCAATTGTGTCTATCTGAAAAAAAGGTTTATCTACTGAGTTCTTCTGCTTCTCTGCACACATTAAAAATTCTCAACGTTTAAAAAGCTCCTATACTTTTAAAGAATATTTTAAAAAAGATTTGGCATCATCAAGTTATGCACATCCTTGGTTTATATAACCACATCGCATCTGTGCACTCATCCTCCCTTTTCCCACTCATGCTGTGATGATGACTTCTCTCAAAGTAGTTTATAAATTGTAAGGGGCTGGGAATCCGCCTTTGCATGCGTTTGTGTGAGAGCTTATATCAGTGCTGTTCGGGGATCGACAAAGCCTTTGAAAGTTGCCATATTATGTATGATTAGCAATAAGAAAACTAGCATCTTCATCACCCATTTCTCACTGAAAGTACAGAGTGGAAAAAAGCTGTTCTGTTTACTGGACCAACTTACCACGCCTGGGAGACTTCAATATACAAAGTACAGAGTACAGGGTAGAAGCACCCCACTCTGCAGATGTACTCTCTCAGGGGTGGGGGGAAAGGGTGCCTTTCATGCTCTCATTTGGAAACTAGGGGACAATGTTACAGCAAAAGCTGATACCCTGAAAGAAGAGTATTAGCAACAGCGAAACACGGTAATAGGAAGTAGTTTCTTTCCTTCCATTCCTCATTTCCCCTAAAGAAGATATAATTGTGATGTGCATATATATATATATATATATACAGGAGATATAATGGGCGATACAGAAGTGTAACTGTAAAAATATTTTGCCCATCTTAATGGGCATCTTAGATCAAAGCAATGCTAGTGTGCATAGACACTTCTGCCTGAGAGTTGCTCACTGTAGTTTACTTTAAGCACGTTTTCACTCATTTAACTTCAGGTAGTGCTTATGGCTGATTTAGTAATACTGTCACAAAGCACCGTGCAGATACTTTTAGTGTGAATGAGCTTATGCCAATTAACCAGACTGTCAGCTAAGCCAAATTAATACTCTGCCTAGACTTTTTTGCAACAGCTGAGCTAAACTGAACTTAGTCAAACTGTTGCAGCTTCAGTACACAAGAAAGGCTTGATAACAGTAAGCTGAAATAAAGGGAGAAGAGTCTACACACAAGCTTGTATTGGCACAAGTCTGTCAGTAAAAACCTATCAGGAATCTGCAGCACCATTAATGGAATTTACCCCCAAAACAGAATCTCTCAGCAAAATCTTCAGGATTGGTGCCTAAAGGAAGCAGCCACATATATACTACTGCAGTGGTAGGAATAAATTATCTTTGTCGTAGAGTAAGTTAAGTAGGATGAGAATGAAGGTTAAAAATCCTAAAGTAAGGTAGCTATTCCTTGATTCAAAAGTGTGTCTCATGCAATTATAAACTTTTTTTATTCGCCTAGGCAGCTGGGATTTTCCCAGGATACCCATTCAAGTGTATGTTCAATCAGCACATATTCAGGAATTCACCTCTTGTCTATACAAAGTTTCAAGGAGGTCAAGGAGAATTTTGTCATTGCCTCCAGTGAGGCCAGGCATTTCACCCACCAAACTTGCAGCTGAAGTGAGGTCTTTGGATAAAAACTATGTGAAATGTAAACAGCACAAATCCTGGCCACATTTAATAAACTGAATGGGACATCTCTCCATCCAATATTTCGCTTAGCTTAATTTATCAACTTTAAAAAAAATAAAAATAAAAAAAGGAAAAAAAAAGTAGTGACATTGTTCCATTTTTCTAAAGTAGAGATTTTAAGGGGTGAATTGTGACAGTCCTTTTGTCTCCAGCCGCATCCCTCAGACTGTGTGTATATAGAAATACATTTTGCATACGCTTAAAATACTTCAGTGAGATCCGTTCTCTCAGATGCTCAAATGCAATACTTTACACACTGTTTTTTTCTCTATGAAAGCCTGCAAAATCACTCAACAAATGCAAGGTTCCATAAGCCACCCACTCTATAACCTGGGGGCTAAGAGAGCACGGGGCTGAAAGGAAAAAAGAGAGAACACTTTCCTATCTTGTGGAAAGATGAGGTTATAGTGATTATCATAGCAGGAAACTATTTTTGTGACTGTTTTCTTCAAGAGGTATGTAACTTCCAAAAGTAAGATATGCCATCTTAATTCATTCTTAAAAATTAAGTAAGTGTGGTGACACATGAAAGCTTGCTCGTTAATGAAAGATAAACATAGGGAAAAGTCTGTTTTTATGACTTGTCAGTAGATACTTAAGGGATAATTTTGTAAAAAGAAAAAATGCCATTCCCCAAATCAAACAAAAAAAATTACAGATTTGTGTTTGATACAAAATATTTATATATAATTTTAGGTAGCTACCCTACATTGGAGCAAGAGCCCCTATCACCTGAGCTTTGCAAAATTCCAACCAGTTACATTGTCAACTGCCTTCCTCCTTTGACAAAAACTGAACTATGTTGCTTCTGTGCAATTAAGTTACTGCTTGGGAATTAGATTGTGTCATCCTAACTGGTGAGGATGTCTGTGAGTGAATTCCCCTTGAGATGAGATTTGTGGTAGAGATCTCTTTCCTCCTGGACTGCAAATAAACGTGCCCAAGAACGTTCCTGGGCACCACGTTCCAGCTGGCCCTAAAAGGACGGCGTCCATGCTGGGCAACTCCTTTAACCTCTAAAAGAAGGGAGCTGCTGGCAAGCTGACTTTTGGGAATGGCCCTGGAACATTTTACCTCCTGAAATGTGCTGGGGAATAAGTCGGGAGAGTACTTTTTGGCACACGCTTAACTCACACCAGGGAAAGTCTTAACGCTTCACTAGCGTGGGCAATTGCAATCCATTGTCCAGGAACATTTCCACCTACTGTCTGATTTACTAGTACAGAGGTGGCCAGGGACACTGTCGCGCACTTTCAGACTTTGTACTGTCATTGTATGTACGCAGAACGGTTCAGGCACAGTGCTGATGTAAAGTTCACTTTTCATACCATTACCCGCCCCCCACACACACCCCCATACGTATTTCAGAATAATTTACCGTCTTTTTCTTCCACTTGAGACGAAGGGGTCTGAGGAATGCCTTCCTCCCCAAGAACAGTATTGTGTGCAAGAACAGTAGGCAGCGTGCAGATAGGTAGCCTTCACATGTAGCTGCAATATTATGGGATCTTCATGCATTGGTTTTTAAGTATGAACACAGTGTTTCTCCAACAACAACAAAAAGTTGCTGAAGGATAAAAACATATACATGATAAACAACTGCATAATTTCCATCTGCAGAGCAGCAGAGGTAGAAGACAGTACACCTACTGCTAAAAGGTGCATTGCATGCAATGAGTTCTGCAAGAAGGCATTGATGCTCCTGCTTTTCTTTACTGCATGATGCAGCTGCAGTTAGGTAAATTCCCAAAGTGCATTCTTGGTCCCTTAACTGCTCGACTTACATACTTCATAGTGCCAAATACATCAGAAAAAAAAAAAAAAAAATCATAAAACTAACATTCCATTAAATTATCACTCTGTCTACAACAATTAAACCAAATGCATGAACAAAATGACATAATGCATAAACAAAACAATTTTGAAATTTTCTCCTCTTTGCAATAGTTTATGCAAGAGGAATGAGGGGGAAGAATAACTTTGTTCATTTTGTGCATTTGACAGCATTTGTGGTGCACCAACTTCTACATGTGTCTTATATGATAACAAGAAATAACATCAATGCTTTAAGAAAATCAGTAACTGATAAAAACTGCACTACAGTGGAAGCTGACAAAGGTCTGAATTGATTTTTAGACCTAACGTGGAACTGTCTCTCTCTGAATAAAGTAACAGTTTTAAGTATAACCAGTTAGTGCATTTTACTTAAAGTGCAACTAATTTTGAAACATGGATTGCTCTAGCCCTCATGTTTGACTTCATTTCTGAAGACGACAATGTTAAGTTTGAATGGTCATTTAGAAATTTTCCATTTCGGTGTGCTTTTTGAGACACACTGAAAGGGCATCAAGACACTCTTTTGCCAGTAATCTTATTGACAACCACATGATTTATGATTGGTGTATATACACTGCTTCTTGATCAAAATAAAACTAGGGTGGAAAAAAAAATAAAATAAATTTTAAAAAAACAAACCCACACTTCATTCAAGGTGCTCTCTATGTCCATAAGTTGGTGATTCATCCTGATACACCCCTGTGTACTGGCTCACACTCTCCGAGTTAAACTTGTGCCTGCAACATCTGATTTGCATCAAGTGCCTTCTCTTGTAACACATCTCAGGTGCACCCAGTGGTTTTGTAATTATACAGCAGGCTTTCAGTAAGGCAGAGCTACTCTGATTACACATTTGTTACATTTTTAAAACAGATTATCTCCCTTGGCAAGACTGTTTTAAAATGTAATTTAAACTCCTAAGTATTAAAATATCCATCAATAATCCTATATAATAGCAGGCTACATTGTCAAAGATTCTAATTATTGGTAACTTCTACTGAAATGGGAACCGATCCATTTTAGTCTAAAAGTTTGAACATTTTAGTCATAAGCTTCTCTAATCAGCATGCAGGATTTGAGTCAGAGAAAAAAATAAAATAATAATAATAAAAATTCCTACAGCAAAGAGAAACTTCAGTTATATAGTACGACATCTGTTGCCTTTTCCCAAGGTTGAAAATGCTGAACTCCCACCCTGTTTTGAGCAAAATCGTTGCTACTCATGCCCAAAGGTAACTACATCAGCTCTTCTGAACAGTCCCTGTGACAGAGGAACTGCAGATTCTGCTTTTATAGCTGTAAGATCGCCGTCTCTGTCATCTGAAACACAGCGCCAAGAGGTTAAAAGAAAGGGGAACTCTTTAAAGACATATAAAGCCTTCTCAAATAATAAAAAAAAAACATAATAAAAAATAATAAAAAAAAATAAATGAAAATAAGATGTTTTCTGGAACTGTGCATTTCAATGTCACATGAATGGAAAACCACTTTATATCTCTCTAAAATGCAGGAGAAGTACAGCAAGGTAATCATTTTTTCCACCTTGTCTTAAACTTTCAGAGACAGAGAATACTAATGAGAAAAGCATGTTTCATCCTCCTCTTTCAACTTTTGTCCTATTAAGTGGCAGTAAACCTTTATGTATTATGGCTAGGAAAGGTCAAGGGGAGGGACAGGGGCCAGAGAGAAGAAATATGAAGAGAAATAAGTAAGACTAACACATAGGGGGTCTCCTCAGATTGAAAAACAGGCAGCATTTTTGAAAGAAAAATTGCGTACTAGGTACACGCACATAGTTTCCATGTCACACTGTCCTGATTTCAATGAGACATCAATTTGTATTTCTAAATTTCCAGTTTAAAATCAGGAGCAAAAGTGAGTATTTTCATCGGTAAGGATTTGCTGTGCTTTGTCACAATGCAGTCTACCTGCAACCCCAACCTGTAACTGATTTATTTAAGATGAGCCAATACATTGCTGACATTTTCAGTAAGAAATCTATCCAGTACTATTCATACAGACATTACTCAACCAAGCGTGCTCTCATATTCAGCCAATTTCTTTCTGGGTCTCTGCTCCAGTGACTGATTGAGAAATTAGTCTCAGCAAATGAAATCATTATTACTCGCTGTACCTGCACCCATCTAGGAACATCTGGGACGAGACAGACTGTTCAAATCCACCTTCCCCAACAGCTAATTCCTAAAAATAAATGAACGTTCTACTGCAGTACAGAAATGCATTCTATTCTCTCCCTGCTATTTAAGAATAAGCCTTAAGATTTTGCCCATCACAAAAATGAATTATTTTATGCTTTGCTAAAAGTGAAAAAGGTAAAACTGCACATTAAAAAAATAAAATAAATAAATTTTTTAAAAAAGGCAAGTTATGCACTGTACATAAGCAATCAGTCCTTTTCTACTGTCAAGTCACTTCCACCTCAGACATGCTGAGAGTTTTGTAAGAAAGTGTAAAAAAGCTATTGTGTTCATCATCATGACCACTTAACTACTGCACTTCCTCATTGGGAGAATTTTGGCTTTTGAAGACTGATTTGGTAACTCGCTTGAATATGTAAATACTCACCTGAATATGATCTCAAATCCTTTAAGAAAACATTTTATTTCCATCTAAAGTACTATACCTTTTTATTCTCCACTTGAATCCAAGTTTCTTTTTCTTTTTTTTTTTTTTACTGCTATGATCACTATCTCAAAAAAGAAATTATAATCAAGCCTCAAACCATTAAAGAGCAAAATTAAAAAAAAAAATTGCTTGAGGATATTAATAGAGACACTTCTAAGTTACTGTACAAGCAAATTTGATATATTTATTTGCAGCTCACGTCATATGGAAAAATAATTTGAAAAAAAGCTATTTGTTTCCATTGTTACTATAGTCAACTGTCAGTTCAGTCCTGCAGGTCTCTGACTTTAAGCAAACCTTACAGTGACCTCAGAATTTGTAGGAGGTTAACAGATCAAAACACCAAAGCAACAACACAGTAAATGGAGCAATAATAAGGGGTTTCCCCTCTCTCACGGCTTAATAGCTGTCTAAAATCAAAGTCCTTTACGGTGTGTATCTGCCATGACTTTCACCGTTACCCTCAAAACCCATGTATGGAAAATTTTCCTTTCTTGGACCTCCACTTCCCTATCTCAAAGGACAAAGTAGGCACGCTTTAATAACATTATCTCAATCCACTTGAAAAGCCCTCTTAATTCTTACTAAAACAATCTAATCTGTTTGAGGCAAGATTTTGGTTTTATTTAGAATAGTGAACCTTATCTAATTAAGGGTAATACTAGGATGTTAACTAACATACACAAGCCAACTTTTAAGAGCCCACTGCACACACACGCTAATTCATACTAACTGAAGCCTAGACCCCAGCATCATAGTCAGCCCAACAGGCAGTGCCTAATGCCATCCTCCTGTACGTCCTCCTTCCATAGGAAGGATGTTGTATATATTGTCATAGATTGTCATACGTTGTCATAGATGCAACTCAATTCGCTGGCACTGGGCTTACCTGAGGTGGGGTATCCACTATTTATCCTCATTAAGAACCAAGTGGAAAGTGACAAACAGTGTTTAATGTTGAGACCAGCTTCAAATTTCAGCAAGAAGATGGTTTTCCTTTTCCCTTAGAACCAAACTAGACAGTCAAAGCATTTGCTGTAGCGCAAACCAAAACAAATCCACAATTTCAGTATTGGACTTTATCTAGTAGGACTTCAAGAGTTGCACCCTCCTGGACTACTACACTGCTCAGCCATACTGCAGTTTCTCAGTTTCACCTTCAGCTTTCCTTAGAGACACCTTCCTTGACTGAAACATGAATCACTGAAAAGCAGGACTCACCTTCAGTATTGTCAAGTTAATGAACACAGTGAAAAGACTGTATTTACTGTCTGCTGAACTCAGTGGGTTTTGGGGTTTCCAGAATACAGCCTAAAGGTCAAAGATTCCCCCAATAAATGGACTATTTGATTATTCCCAATTTTCTTTTCAAACAGCAAGACTAACTCAGGACACCTTAAACATAAACACCTAATCTAATTCAATAATTACATTCAGTGAATGGACACACATGATGCTTACCAACCCCTTCAAGAACAAAATTTTGTCCAAAAAAATTATAAAAAACTCTTGTTTATCAGCAGCCAGGTACAATCTCACATATATGCCCCAACACTCAGTCACGAGATACTGATGCGCTTTAAATGTGGACAAATTACTCATGTAACACAAACCACCTTCTTCCTGGCAAATTCCACTCGGAAGGCTAAATATATACTGCTTGTCTTTGTATACCAAAGTATCCAGACAGCTGGTGCAGAGAGGAAAGAAAACCAGCTTACATTTTTCACCAGAGAGGCAAGGAAAAAAAAAAAAAAAGAAAGAAGAGAACAAGGCCCATGTATCAGCTATTTTTGTTTTGCCAACTAGTCAGGACTTGCACTTTTTAATTTCACTTGATGATTGATAACCAATACACACAAATGCACAGTGAAAGCTTTTCAAGTACTACAGACCTACGTAAAGTATCCCAAACACCAGATCACAGATGAAAACTAAGGGGCGAAAAGATGTAACGTTTACTCAATGCTCTGGTTTTCAACTTCTAGTGAGTTCTTAATTTATTAGTTATAACTTGTTTTTGTTGGAGAGGGTTCAGAAAAGGCTGTGAGATTTTTCTAAGCGTTAGCTTAAAAATACTTACGACTATTTCTTAAATGCCAGCTTAAGAAACGTATAAATAAAATCCAACATTAAGACCTCTAAACTTGGAGAGACATGCTCAGAACAGGAAATGATAGTTTGTTAATAAAGAAAGGTAAATCATTCTCTAGGCTTCCGGTGGGAAACTTGGCAGCGAAAGGATTTTGACCTCAGTGGAAGGTAACTGCCACAAATGACAAATCAAGCAACTTTCTTCTTACAAGCGAGGCAAATGTTTGACATAAGGCTGGACTGCATTCAGATCTATCATTCCCTGTGGCATATTCTTCTACTTTTAACAAATAATCCTGCAAGCTTTTTGCACTGACCGTATTAATTTTCTCTCTCTCTCTCTCTCTCTCTGAGGAAAGCCATGCAAGCCTAACGTTTTTTGCGAATGATTACTTATTTCCTATTTGAAGCACAAAAGCTCATCACTTATAGAATAGGTCAAGCTTTCAGTGCCTATTAGTCCTAGTCTGGAATGAATTAATGCATTTTCCTATGCTCATTTTCCCTTTCAGCTGTAGGAACAGTATACGGGACATTTCTGCAAAGGAAGGAAGCAAAAATCCTGCATTATTTTCAGGTGAAGTAGTAAGCAACAACAACAAAAATACACTTAAGAAATTCTATTTTCGCTTTTGTATTAGAATCACTGTGACCACATCACTGTGAAGTTTGCAATTAGAAATACCAGTTTTCCCAACTCAGAATAATAAATGGGGGGAAAAAATGACAAGTAGCCCAGTTTAATTTCAAACGTTAATATATTTTCTATTTTATAGTGAACATATGCATCGTTCACCCCTTATTTGCAGCAACTATGACGTCCTCATAAAAAGGGGTGACATTTGTAAGATGCCTCTTAAAATAAATATTTCTTTTTATAAAATAATAAAACTTCAAATAAATATTCTTTACACTAAACAATATGTTGAAAAAATTAGAAAATAAAGGCTGAATTTTACTGTAACTGTACAATATACATGAAGTCCAAAGGGAAATCAGAGTCTTGTAATAGAAGGTTTCCGTAAGACAAAATACAATCTAAAAACATACTGATTGATTCACATTCTTCCGAATGTACAACATATTAGTATAATATTTTGTGACTGTGCCATGTCTTATGACACCACTTATTTTTCACAGTTGAAAATATTATTGTATATACAAAAATATAGCACATTATCTCTGGCAGAAAACAATGAAAAAAAAAGGAGTCATTTGCTAATTTACAAATTTTGCAAGTACTATTCACAAACAATAGAGTCGCCTAGGAGTGTCTGTGTTGCTTTAGCTTATGCAATATGTGGGTCACAATGTACTGCATCCCAATTTTTTTATTTTTTTTTTCCGTACCCCACTAGCTGGATTCTAACAAGCGTATCAGTTAAGATGGCACACACGGAGGAAAGCATTTCACTGCACACAGCGACGCGCATCCCCAACCCTTCTACTACAGTGCCAAGACCATAGCTGCTTAAGTTGGTTGCATATGCACGTTAACATAATCCTCGTTAACTTTAGTATTTCTGACTAGCGATGCTATGTTGGCTTCTCAAAGTTCCTGGGGGGGACGCTGGGAACTTTGCAGCAGACGGTGTTGGAGTGTTTACAGCGGCACCCAGGCCGATTTAACCGGTCGTAACAGCCCTGGCACAACTTAAGGCAACCCTTGGCTGGTAGGTAACACCACAAGCAAGGCAGAAAGAGGGACACCACACCCATGGCGGACCACCTCGTGCAGCAATGCGACTGACTGCAGGAGCAGGGGTTGTCGGCGCAGTTGTCCTCGTCATCGTTAGAGCAGTGATAGAAGAGGCCCTTCACGCAGCAAACGCAAGTCCCGTAATCGACCACGTTCTGGGCGGAACAAAGACACTGCTTGTCACAGATCCAACACGATGGGAGGGTCCTCGGGTACGTGCACTCCTTACACTTACACTTCCCACAGTCCTCGCACCTGTAGCTGTGCGCTCCCAAGTCTTCTTTGCTCAGCGGCTTCAGCTCACCTGACTTGAGCTCAGACTTGGGCTGCATTCGGACTATCCCGTCGGCGACCGGACCCGAGGATGACCCGAGAAGTCTTTGTTCGGATGAATTACTGCTCGTACTTGTCCTTGTACTGCTCCGCGAACCTGTGCTGACCGTGCTGATGGATCGGGACAGAGGCGCCCGAGGAGAGGCGTGCGTTTGCGTGTGCTGAATCCGGCTAAAATGACGATGCTCGGGCAAGCCATGGGGCCTTTCATTTTTGGGTTGGGTTGCTAGCCGAGGAGTGGATTTGACCCCCGGCCGCGGAGCCACTGTCGGTCCCTCCGTGTACTCATTCGTGTTTCGGATGGCTCTGATCTGGTCCAGCGACAAGACGTGAACCTGCTGCGTCAGGACGTCCCGCAGGTCGGGCTCCCCGTGCGGTCTCCCACTGTCACGCCGAGCCTGTAGCAAGGCCTGCGACCCGCTGCCGTGCTGAGCTCTCGTCTCCATCAGTGCCCGGAAGCGTGCTCACCCCGGCAGGCTTAGAACACATCTGAAATCCTGGAGCGACAAAGAGAGGATTCACTATTGCAACACATCTCATGCTCCCTCCAGCAGCCTTGCAAGCCCGCAGGGTCCCACAGGCACCGCGCACAAGCAAGTAATGCATCAGCCATTAAAAAAAAAAAAAGAAAAAAAAAAAGGAGCCACATCTGGGGTGGAGCGCGGGCGCCGGTCAGCTGAATGCACTTCCCTTGGCCTGTCCCGCCTGCTCCTGCAGAGAGCTGACAGGGATTCTGCTCTAGGTCCACGCATCTTAACTTGTGGCTCTAGAAAGTCTAGGTATCGCCCCTGCTGACTAAGGCTTCCCAGGCCATCTTCTGGTTAGACCATAGCCTTTAAAGTGATTACATTTCAGCCACTTGAAGTGACTCTTCTTTCCACATCAGGCTACTGAAAAGCTTATATTAAAAAAAAAAAAAAAAAGTCTGCAAGTATTTAGCAAGTGTAATGTGACCTGCTGATGACAGACATATAATTCTCCAATTTTGTTTAAAACTGGATAATATTTTGGTAGGCTAGTCTCTTTACACATTAAACTTCACATGATGTAAATAGGAAATTTTAGTTTAATACCAATGGTCCCAAGAAAAACACTAAATAGCAATAAAATGTTTGAGGTTAGACATTAAATGAGTTAGTGCTACCAAAAACTTCAACAGCACAAGTAAAAATATCTCTCTCCAGTATTTTAGTGTGTGTCATACTTGTGTACACCACTGTGATTGTTATTTTAAGGCTCAATACTACAAAAGCAATGTTACCACAGTTTTATTTTTTTAAAACGTGTAAAAAAATTCCACAGACTACATTTCAAATTGGAAGTATTACCAAGAGTGGCTTGGGGGATAGAGGCATGCATAATATAATCAAACAATGCCAGCATCCAAGAAGTCTACTTGATTGCGAATATTACTTTTAAAGGATCATTAACTACAAAGTAGAAACGCAGACTTAAGAATTTAAACGGAAACCCAGTAAAAGACCCAGAAGATGAGAACTTGTAAATAACTAACTTCCACACTCAGATATGCAAAAGTTTCAAGTACTGCCCTCTAAATTAGTTAATATTTGTTTTGCCTTTATCATATCTTAAAGTGGTTCCAAAATCCAATTACCTATACAAAAATCCAGAACAATATTTTACAATTAAAACCCAAGCAGGAACCAAGCTTCTTACAAGGACCACACAATGTCTTCAATTATACCTAGAAAGAGCACCATAGTGTTACTCTGTACACATCAGTTACCAACAATAATACTATACCGCAGTATAATAAAATATGGCCAAACAGCTTAACAATGAATATCTCAAGACACTGTCTTTATTCTAACAGCAGTGGAAAACATTTAACCTTTTAACTCCCGGCACCTCCCTCAAGCCCTTTTTCTTTTTTTAAAAATAAGAAAAATTAAGTTTTAGAAGTGGTCAGCTATTTTAAACATTGCCAAATCCTGGGTTTGGACACAGAGCATATGTCATGGTGGTCCTCCCTCCAAAAATAAATAAAAAATAAAAAATGCAAGTCTTGCAAACTTATCTTGAAGCATTGCTTATGACTTCTTCAAATCAAAACTTTTGCCATATAAAAAGTTTCAACCAACCGCCTAAGTAGACATTTCTTCACCTGAAACTATCTGGGGATAAAAAAGAACAGAAAATAAAATACTTTCCCCATCCTTGAGAGGAACTAGCAAGCCCTGTCTGCCCTCCACGCTCAGACTTTAAGCCGAAGAAGACACGCCGAACCCAAACCCCCTGCCTCTCCAGAAATGACAACCCCGGGCAAAAAAGCAAAGCTGACCCTGACCTGCAGGCGCTTAAGACGACACCGGCCTCGGTGGCGGAGCCCCCCTCAGACGCCAAGGTGGGAGCTGGAGGAGAAGCCTCGGCGCTCGTCCCCCTTGCCCTCCGCAGGCTCCATCCCGGGGCGCGCAGCAGGTGGGAGGCGGCAGCCCCCCGGCCCGCAGGAGCCGCCGGCAGCCCCGCAAGTGCAGACAACCTGGAGATAACCGGGAGACATCCTCTGGGGCTGGGAGGTGGGAGGGGGCTGCTTACAGCCGCCTTATCGGGAAAGTCAAACCCATGTTTCCTTTTAACTCTTCCCCCCGTGCCCTCCCCCTTCCTC
>VYZM01024090.1:1341-16357 GCA_013398915.1 Dromas ardeola | reverse complement strand
GAGCGGCGCGCACTCAGGCGCAACCAGGAAGTAAGCAAGGAAGTTAGGAAGCAAGTGGGGAAGTGAGGAAGCGAAGGCCTATATAGGGACTGAGGAAGCGAGCGAGGAAGCAAGTTTGGCAACCAGGAAGTAAGCGAGGAAGTTAGGAAGCATGTGGGGAAGTGAGGAAGCGAAGGCCTATATAGGGACTGAGGAAGTAAGTTTGGAAGTTAGGCAGTAGGTTAGGAAGTAAGTTAGGAAGCAAGGATTTTAAAAAGTATATAGGGAATTCGGAATGAAGTTTAGAGGTTAGGAAATAAGGTGGGAAGTTAGGCAGTTAAGAAGTATATAGCAACTTAGGAACAAAGTTAGAAAGTTAGGAAGTAGGTTAGGAAATAGGTTAGGAAGTAAGAAAGTCAAAAAGTACGTAGGGAATTATGAAGTAAGCTTGTAAGTTAGGAAGTAAGGCAGGAAGTCAGGAAGCAAGGTAGTAATTTAGGCAGTTGAGAAGTATTTAGCAACTTAGGAAGCAAGTTAGGAAGTTAGCAAGTTAGGAAAGAAGTTTGGAAGTTAGGAAGTTAAGGTGTATATAGGAACTTAGGAAGTAAGTTAGGAAGTAAATTAAGAAGTATAGAGGAAGGGAGGATGTTAGGAAGTTCAAAAGTATATAGAAACTTAGGAAGTATTTCGGACCTTATGAAATAAGTTGGGAAGTAATGACAATGAACAGCAGAAAGTGTTTCAGTTGGAAGGGATCTACAACCATCGTCTGCTCCAGCTGCCTGACCGCTTCAGGGCTGACCAAAAGTTATTAAAACTAATCTCAAATAGGAACACATACTGAGCACGTATATATGCATATTAATAATTCACAGTGAAAGTCCTCACAAATTACAACTTAAAAATCTTAAGCTACATAAAAAGCTTAATTAAGAGCTGCTTTCTTTTACAGCCAACATCAAAGGAAATTTACAATTATGGCCCTTAAGTTTGTTTTGTAGAAGTCAAGTCCTAGGGAAGAGCATTCTGACAGAAGCTGTAACCAAATGTATGTTTTGTACACATACCTTCTGACAGTATGAATAAAGAACAAGAAAACAGGCATCGATTAAACATTTAAGAAACAGATTTGAGAAACATGCATTTTCAGGTCAACTAATTTATCTACTCAAAGTTCATGCTTTACTTATACACAGCTCACAGATACATCAGCTATTTTAAAACACCACTGGCTGTTTTCTACCCCTAGAAATCTCGCGGTGAACTATGGTGACATTCTGCTAATTGGTAGTGCTCCACGGCAATGTCAGCACTTTAGGGGATGTCCCGGACATACAGAAAGCAACTGGGGGAGCGTCTTGACCTGTGGATTCATTTTCATCTGTATTCAAGCTGTGAGAACCTGTCAGTTAAGTGGAAACCCTCCAGCCCCCGACCCGATTCAGTCATAAATAGTCATAATAATCTTGCTCTGCACAAGCAAATAGGCAGGGCAAAATCGTATCTTACACTGACTCTTTTCCAGCCCTTCGCACGTGCAAGGACTGGCTATCTGTGCAAACATCCAGAGCATCTATTTGTTCTGTTGCAGTAACTAAACTCTTTTTTATTTCTCTCAAATGCTTAACAAGAACCCGACTCCGGCTCCTCATCATCTCCTAAACATCCATCCTATGTGGGACAGACTCTAGGGAATGGTTTCCCTCAATAAGCAAAATCTGGAAACAGATGTTATGCTTGTCAGTGTTCTCATTTTGACTAAAGCAGTTCAAACATACTGTTAGAATAACGGAACATTAGTGCTGGAAGCAATCAGCGGGTTGGTTTTTTTTTCCTAATTTCCCATTGTGATTTGTAGGAGGATTTGGGACTGGTTTCTAGCAAATGGAATTTCTGCAGCTTATCAAGTCTTATTCTCATTAAAGAGCTGCTTCTCTTACACCGAGCAACATTCTAACCTTTAGCGCCTCCATGCCAGCCTGGATTACAGGAGCGAAGATGGTCTCACTCTCGTTAGTGTCGGCAAACATCTCTGGAATCTGGTCCAACAAGCTATGAAAGACAAAAGGACTGCATTTCAACCTGTTAGCATATTTGGGATAATCCCCAAACATACCTTGTAACCTACCAAGTCTTCACACAGGAGGACGTTTTCCATTCAAATTTATATTAAAAAGAATGAATTTTGATTGCTCAATTTCTTAGGATTCCAGCCAGAATAAAACAAAATATGAATTTTTAACTTCCATGAGATGCATTATTTCAAAGCTGGTAACATAAAGGAACATGCAATAAATAAAAAATAGCTAAAAATTAAGTTCTAGTGTGCTGTAAGGACTTCAGAGTCCTTAGATCACATCCAGGTGTGCATCATACACACTGCAAGAGAAAATACATGCCTCATGGCACACAGCTGCACCCCCCCTCCCATTTTTGAAGAAACACAGCTAAAGATACATGGTTTACACCTGGCCTAAATACGCTTTCAAATTCAGCACTGGGGGGGTGTTGAAATCACTTTTTATTTGCCTCAAAGGTGGAAATATATGACCTGAGGCATCTGCTGGCTTCTGAAGTATTTCAATAAATACGTGTATCTCCCCAAACCCAATAACGTAATTGACTAAAAGGCAAAATGCATATCATAAGCATTCAGATCTTATTCACATAGGGAATAATTATACTTTACTTGATAACAACAGATCGTGATTCCTGGAAGTTAACAAGGAAACCATCCAGCAAAGGAACAAAAACTTCTCCAACATCTGAGACCACCATCATCTGAGGCTGCGCTAAGCTGCTTTTTACATTAAAGAAGTGGAGGACTTTGTTATAGGTGACAAAACCAACTCGAATTGCTGAGGATTCTTCTTGCTCTTCTCTGTAAGAAAAACAAAAACAACCGGTTATAAATCTGAAATTCTGACCTTCCAATAAAAGCAGTCCTTTGAAATACAAGGCTGCTTTCAGATCGTTATCTGTACTGGGAGCAACAAAGCAAACAAAACCAAGCAGATGTAATCTTTGCCTTAGGTCAAATTAAAACACCCTGATAAAATCAACCGCTGTATTATTTACTTTTTAAAAATATATATTTACGTCAACCCTATCAGCTGTGCATCCTATGCAGGCAGTCAAAAGTCCCTAAGATAAAGAATAAACCATGTTGTCCTCAAAACATGGAAAAGAGAGAGCAGGACAATTAGTTACAAGATATAATCAGAAAATCAGCTTTATTTAGAATACATTGTAATTCTGTGACACTAATGACTGATGCCTAGTAAGAACAGTATCTAGGCTTGAATACTGTCTGGTGACTTTGGTAGGTCAATCTTCTGCTTGAGCAGGACTACTTTTAAGCAGCAAAGGCTGTTAGATCCTCCATAGCTGTGTATCACGCAGAAAACACGCTGTAGAAATTGCTCATTATTGCTCGTAAGTTCACAGGCCAACCAAAGCTGGCACGTGGCCGCTGTGAGCTACGCCTGCAGGAGCAGCGCCAGCAGCAGGCTCGACCTCTGCTTAAGAGAGGCAACTCTAAGCAGCAGCCTGCTCTGCCATCAGTAGCAGCATGCCGGTACTAGTAGACCTTACCAGGTTTGCAGTCCTAAATTTAGCGAGCTTTTCCCTAAAAGGCAACCCTATTCAAAAAACTGGTCTCAATTACTAATAAAATAGCACCTTCTTGTAGCAGGGTGTTCCTCTCGTAAATGGCAAACCAAGCCTTTAGCACAAAAAATGCTAGATAGGAAGCCTGTGGTACTTGCCATTACTATAGGTCGGCCCATATGCTCTGTACAGCAACATTAAACATTTCAGCAGCCAACTTGACTGGTGGTGAGGTGTCACAAAACCACCAAATACCCAGTCTGTGGTTAAATGCTTTCACATATTTTGCATGTTTGAAAGTTTCACATTCGAAGTACTGAAACTTGGAAATCCCACTGATTTAATTTATAACCTGAGAGGAAATTCTTTAGTTTCTAATTAAATAATGCCCAATTAATGCCTCAGTTTCCATTTGTAGAAGGTGAACAGCAAGAATTACTGTTTAATCTCACCAGGAGGTATAGCTGTGTACCACAAAGTTCTTTGAGACTGCAGCAATAGGAACCACAGAAATAGCCGAGCTGATTTTATTTTCTTTAGTTTATAGAAGTCATCACTCATGGAAGGTTATAGTTGTAAAAAATTTAACACAAAGAAACGTGCGTATCGACAAACAGGATACCATAATGTACACAGACTCCTACAGATGTGACTATCACACCAAAAGAATTTAATAATGGAGCCCTACCATTGTATTTCCAATTACTACCCCCTTAGGGCAAAAAAGTCTACTGTTTATCCTTTACTCTAACCTCTGAAGAAACAAAGGAGTGTTAACAGTCACCCTCAGCCTTCACCACAGCAAAGCAGCCAGGGTTTGCAAATATTTATCATCCTAAGGAGTGTAAAGCCTTGGCCCCACCAAAATCAGTGGCAAGGCCTCCATCCTGCTCCACTGCAACCAACAGATTGCATTTCATGACTTCACAAATACTTGCAGAATCAAAAGTCGAACTGAAGAGGAGAAACAACACAAATATACTTTTACTGCAGTTTTTGCTTATTTTTTCTTACAGCAAATAGAAAAAACTGTCAGCCTTCTTCCTGGCTATCAAATCTGTTTGCCTTCAGAGAAAAAAAATAAAATTTCTCATCGGCAGTTTCACAAGCTTCATCTCAAACCTTCAGCTTGGGAGAGAAATAATTTTTCTTGTCTACAATCTTTAACTCTCATGTCAGTCTAGAATGTTAATCTACCCTTCATGTTTTATGGGAACACAGCTGGATGAGAAGGGGGCTACTTTGATCTAAACCAAATCAATATTCTATATTGAACACATTCCATACAGAGGCATTTAAAATAATTCCTCCAAGATACGCTAACTCAAACAGATGCATCATTTCTGATTGTCAACTTCTAACCATTCCCAGCACTCAGACACTACTTTCTTAGTAACATGATTAACGGGGAACATTCAGGAGCTTGATGAGGACAAGGTATTATTAACTTTCTGCACATACAGCACTTTCCTACTTCAAAGACAAGTAGCCACATCATCCCAGTAGTCCTGAAGTTGTTACACAGCGAGTTTTTGGGACAATTTTTTCAGTCTGTACTGCCACACTTCATCCAATTTCTTCTGTCACAGTTTTAAAGATTAGCTGTAATGTAGCAGCCGATTGCCTATGCAGCTCACTCACTATTTAGTTCTTTTTTAAAGTCTCAGAATGAGATGTCTGGCTCAGATATAAATAAATGCATTCAAATGGGTTTTTTAAATTATGCACCTAAAAATTATATTTGCACGACTAGTTAGCCTGAGTCTATGAGCTCACAAGCACAATTTCTATAAACACATTTCTCTGTATTTCTCTAAATACTAAAATTTGAAAATGCCTCCCTAAAATTTCAAGCAAGCAAATACTGTGTTTTCTGCTCCGCTGCAAGTCTACAAAACCACAAAGTTCTTAACATCAGGTCTTGAGCTACCTACCTTGAAATCCTTTCTTTGCTACCGTGAACTTCTTGCTTCGCAGTGTAAGTGGCACAGGTCTTCACACCAATGACCTTTCTCTGCCAAACATTGCTTTGCTACCCCAAGCCTCTCCTCTTAAAGATCTCAGCAGAGGGCGAATTCCCGGCACAGGGGCTTTCACCTCACGTGATAACAGCAGAATATTTTTGCAGGTGTGTATGCCCAGCAACAGAAAATGAACACACACTGACCTTTGCGTCTCAACAGCAAAAGAAAAGTTTCACCACAAATTTGGCTGGAA
Source organism: Dromas ardeola (assembly GCA_013398915.1). Lineage (NCBI taxonomy): Eukaryota > Metazoa > Chordata > Aves > Charadriiformes > Dromadidae > Dromas > Dromas ardeola. Next base: position 10,552 of record VYZM01024090.1, on the reverse strand, counting down.
TGCCTTACATTTGTTTTTTTTTAAATTAATATTGTTTAAAGACAACAGACAAGTCTGAAGAAACTGAAGGGTCTGCCCTTTCTTTATATTTTATATTGCTTTTTTTAGCAGACATGAAAACTTTGGCCCTGCAAACAAATTATTTAGCAGCAGATCTCTGCAGAGTGCTGGTGAGGAGAAGAATTAATGTGTCTTTTTTGTGATGTAGATACACTTGCTTTCATTTTTCGTCAACTTTCCCTATTCAAGCCTAGGTGTTTCTAAACTGCCAACTGCTTTTTGTTACTACACTCATGCCTTTTATTATCTTCAGAGTCACGACCAATCCTGATGAAAGCTCTGAGATATGTTCAGGATAATATCAAACACTTGTGTCTCCAGTATAATCTTCAATGACAAAGCACTTGAGAGATGGCCTTACATGGGCATCTGACAAACTAACCCCCCACCCTGGACTGGAATTTATTTCATGTACAGAAATCCTAGAGGGACATACGATAAAAGATTTTTAACATATCCCAGATTATCTCAAGGATCTTGTCTCCCACCCTTCCTCACTTTGCCCTCTCCATTTCTTAAGTCTGTTCTCCCTCTGCAAGTATTATTTGGAACGCGTTTTCTTTCTGCATGTTCTTCAATACTTTTATATGCCTTGGCTGAGAAATGTCCTGTCTACTTAATTTCTCAGTCTTTCACGGCTCTCATTTAACTATGTGTGTCTGCATTATTTAAACTTTAATGAAAACTATACTAATATACTATACCAAAAACTATACTAAACGACACTAAAATAATATTCTGCCATTAATATTGATCAGTAGTAATACTACTACTGTGTGCTTAATTCTCACAAAGCAAATGTGCTCTATTTCATAAAATGTTTGTTGCCTACAAGATTTGTTCTCCTCTCAGATACATACCAGGACAGAGAAGTATCACAGCACAGCAAGTAGCTTTAAAAGTTTTGATAATTAACAATAAGAGCTGAAGATAAAAATCACCAACATTATGGCTTTAGAGAGTTGCAATTCTTAAGTATTCTGTTTTTGATTTTTCCCTGTTTAGTTTAATGAGAAAAGCAAACTACAGCAAGTAAAGTCAAAACTACAAGCCGGGACTTAGCCGGTAATACCACTAGAGTTCACTACAAGAAAGCGAAAGAATGCAAACTACGTGTGCAATTAGTATAATAGATTCTTTCCATTCGTATAGTAAGCCCAGACATCAAAGTTTAAGAACTGCCAGCAGCGTTAAAATTAACATTTGGTCATTATCACCCCCAAAATGCCTCTACTGCAAATTTTGACGTTTTCTGTAGCTCTTTTTTACCTCTCAACGTGCAAAGCTGCATGAAAACTGCAGTGTGGTGAGTTAAGCAAAGCATGCTTATGTTTCTTTACCTTGGAAGTTTATCTAACAGAGTCTTCAGTTCGTCACATATGAGTTTAACTAGGCCGCTGTTTATGTTTCTGTACGATACATCAATCATGAAGATATAAGCTGGTGGCTTTGGAGGCTTGTTGTTCTACAGAAAAAAATGACCATTCACAGGGAAAATTAGACAGTGTACTGTTATGTCGAAAAAATTTACAGGTGGTAGTGTAAGGCAATCTAAATAGGGTGTTTAGCTGTTTGAAAAATACTACAGATCATTAATAGTAACTATTGCAGAAAGCTGACACGTATTGGGTAAAGTCCACCCCTGGAATAAAACACTATTACTGGAAAATAGCATCCTAATGGAATAAAATATGTAAAGGGTAACAGTTTATTAGATCAGACGAAACACAAACATGTTCTGCTGGAATTCATGTGTTTAAAAAAAGTTGCCTTTTTGGCTTTTTTCTGTACCCATACTTGTTTTGCATTCCCTATATCATTATGCAATACCATTCTGTTAATGTGAACGTTTAAATTCAGTTTTTGTTAGCATTTGCTTCTAACAACTGTTAAGTTATTTCTAACCAATATGGAAACAGAAAATACAGCTTCAGTACTGAACCAGAATTAAAGAATTTCAGTTCTTAGTACTGCTAAGTGGTAAACATCTGCATCCTGTCTGTCTGTCTTGCTGGCTCATGATCCAATGCATTCTGGACAGCTGAACTGTACTTTCAGGAATAAGCTGACTTTCTGTAAGCTAATCAAAGCATGAGAGTGGAACATTCAACGTATGTAACTGCTGCATACACATCAGTGACTTGGGCTGGTATGGATTCCTTTGGGAATTCCTCTTATTCATCATGTAAGTGGCATTACAATCGTGACATACACTCCTGACACAAGTTTCTGTTAAGTAAGAAAAAGTAAGCTAAGATGAAGGGTTTTTTGTTTCCAAATAAAGCTACGTAATGCTTACAGATGTACCCGGGAAAATGATCATTTAAAGTGAACATAGCAACAGTAATCATCACACTCCCTAAGATCAGTTTTCCTAATTCCCATTAAGACAAGTAGTGGTCATTACTTGGTGTCAAATTTAGGCCAGCTTTTCCATTACACTGTTTCACTGCCTTCATATACAGAGTTCTGACCACTTAACCAAATTACGGTTGTTAAACTAAACCTCAGAAAAATCCATTTAAGACAAAAATCATCTAACCCCTGAATTACAATTTATCCATAATCCCTGGCACACTTTAAACTAAACATTATACCCTTGATCGCACTTCATTTGAATCATGTAAATCAGGGTTAATTCCTGTGAATTAAAACCAGGCAGTATTTTTAAAAGCTGTTCTGTACTGTACTTGGATTCTAGTTTCAAAAACTGTATCAAACACTACTTCTACACTCTTGTATCGCATCACCATTTATAAAGAATCCCTGTGTAATTTCCGACAAATATACGGTAGAAATGAGGACTTGTGCTCTTGCCACATCCGCTTAGCTGGAGTGCAATAATGCAAAACAGCTGTTATTTGTTAACATTTTTTGTAGCTGTTCATCCTTGTCATTTGATAAGCACAAAAGGAAATGACTTTTCAGTTCTGGTCTTAAACTGGATTTATAAAAGAATTAAACCTTTGCAACTCAGAGCAAAATGAAAAATGAATGATAAAATAGTATTAACTTCTGTAGAATTTAATGACTTAGCATTTCCAATGTTAAGCGTTAATTTCGTAGGAGATTTCTTTTTTTGTAACACTCTAGTAAGTCTATGGATGGGTCTTTGCAACGAGACAACAGACCATACTGGATGACTTACCAAGGAAACTCCGTGATTTCAGCTATACGGCAAAAGCCACTGCACTGAAAGATGCACTGTGACAATGACTGCATCACACAGGGTTACTCTCTGGGGCAGAGGAAAAGAACTGAGAAAATGGCACAGAGCCATTCGGTACGCATGAGTTTTCAAAAGTTTAGCTGCCAGAAACCAGCAAAGCTTAACCAAATTTGATGCAGCTACACTGGATATACACTGAGGATCCCATACTGTATTTCTGTAATGCCTCACTACAATTCTTTCCTGTTCTGGGGTTTAACAAAGATTTCAATAAAATCTATATAGGTCGTCTCAGGGATTTCACTAGCTTCTGGAGCAATACCCTTGTGAGAAAGCAGAATTAAACCTGTTCATTTTCTTCATACCAGCAATAATTTGATGGTCTGAGGAAGTTACTGGTACCTACTTCAAGACTTTGTAGGATCCAGTTGCCATTCCTAACCTTATCATGACCTCAGTTCCACTGACAGGAAGAAAAATCTGCCTGATTTCAGCAAGAACAGAAAAATATGTCCATACTGTGGACAGCTGAAGTCACGCTTGCAGTTTTGCAAAATGAGCTAAAGTTTGAGAAGTTTAAGTAATTTAAGCTTTCAGACGTATCAAATACAGTTCTCTAATAAAACCAATTACAATTACAGTGGCTTGACTGGGCTTTGGGTTGAGTTCTTCAGTGAGTTAATATTAGTAGAGAGAACCCATTCCATTGTAAATCACTTAGTGGTCAGAATACTAAAACCACTCTTGCCAGGAAAAGATTACAAGGTCAAATTCCCTTGCTAAGGTTTTCAATATTGGGAAGGCAATTTAGGCGTCTGTCTTCAAAATCAGTAGAAGACACGCGTCCAAAATGCAACGCTGCATCAGAATTTCAGCCATATCCTCTAAACAGTGCAACATGCCAGACAGGACCAAACGAATGCCCCAGTTAAAGACTGATGACCCATGACTTTGCTGTGCCATTTGTTATTCTTACTTGCTAGTCTCATACTCTGCAGCACAGAACTACAAAATATGGTAAGCTTGAATTCTCCACATCTATCTACATTTTCTAGAATGTTCCTGGACTCTGATATTCAGCTTACAAGTGCATTTACTCTACTATAGGTATTAAAAGGATTTTGTTTGTTTTGACATAAAACTGTAAATTAGTTTGCATACTGGATATACTCACTCGGCAATAATCCAAAGTAGCAACATATTCGTAAGATCCCAGAGATAGCTCAGGCCTTTCATAGTGGTCTACCCGTCGGCCAATGTGGTCCAGATGTTGAAAGAAGAATGGAGGGACTAAAAGCCAACGCAAGAGCAGGAAAAAAACATTTCTATTTTGGAGAAGAGGGGAACACCACAACAACTGCTTCAACGTACTGATGTAGGCTCCTTTGTTACTGATCAAGGGAAGAGTTTAAACACTTATCCAGGTTGCAATGGTGGGTGGGTTTTTCCCCCCCACATTGGCTTAAAAAAACCCAAACAAACAAAAAACCACAACATTCCAGTAATGCCAGATCCTTTTGTATTTGGAACATATTCTCCCACTTCTGCGCTGCCAGGCTTGAGTAGGTAAAACTGACCCGGGTCATTTCTACAGACAGGAGTCTGTTACCCTCAGGATACAGACTTAACAGTGACTATTTTGATACTGGATACAGTCTACTCACAGCTTAGTTCAAACCACTGGAGCCAGAGCTCTACAGATGGACAGTGATAAAAACAGCACTTTTCCTCAGTCCTGTACTGCTTTATCCAAAGATACCATTCCACTGGAAATAGTTCTACAAGGTTCCCAATGCTGGCCTACAGTACAGCAAAGTGCATTGGGTCCATTATATCGGGAACCTTTTGCAGCTACAGATAAAAGGTGCAGAATTCGAAAGCATTAATCAAGTGGGTTTGCCACCAACAACTTATATACAGCTAGTCTAACGGTTAGAGCCACACTGGGGAAGAGTCACCTCTGGATTTTAGCTCCTCTTTCCTCAATCAATATATATTTAGAATGCTTATTTTTCCCATTTTTGCCTGTAAAAAGTGTATGTGTGTGTGTGAGCGGGTGGAATAGCTACCTAGTCTACTGGCCATTTTTAGTCCTCATTAAGATTTTTTTTAAGTGCTTTCTGACTTGGCTAAAAGACGCTGTAGTAATACAAAGCATGATTTAAAATGACACTGCAACTTAAATGTCTTTCTTAAAATGATCACAATGCATTTAAATTTCTCTTTATGAGAGTTTAAATTGCTAACAAACTATGAAATTTGTTATCTGCTAGGCTTGCACAGACGTTTGAACACCAGGCAGAAAAGAAGTTGGAACGAGCCTGTCAAGGTTCACATTTCAGAGCTGAAAAGATTACTGTATTAGGGAAAGCACTATACTGCTGTGATCCAGCTGAGGAAATCCAACTTGATACAAATGTCTAGAAAGGCTAGTTCAGGCAAAGATTTGGGATTTAGCCAAGAGCACAAGAACAGTTATGAGTCACATGCAGCACACTTGAACAAATATGGCATGGTATCTTCTGTGAAAACCAACACTTGTCACAGTAAGATTAATAGGTTATTTAACTATTGCATCCACAGTCATGGACAGGACTAGGCTAACATGGTTCTAAATATTTGGTTCTTGCTGGACATTTAGATTTCTTAAAGAAATTAATTTTTTCCACACAAAAGTTGCTTTCAGTTAGCAATACAAGCAGCTTTGTATCCTGTGTTGACATACTATTTTTAGATAAAGTTTCCATTGTATCAAACTGGACTTCACGGGTCAGCATTATTTTTCATACATTTGTTTTTTTAAATTCTACTGAACAAGCGTTTCTACCTATTTTTTCTTGGGTAGTATTTTTTTTTTATTTGTGAAATAGGCCTAGCTACTGCATCTCACTAAACTATTTTCTCACCAAGTCAGCAAGTCAAGAAAATAATTTTAGGGATATAGTTTCTTTTTAAAGTTTTATGGAATTTGTATGAATCATAGATCAGAGAAACATCACTTACCATCATTTATACAATTGCAAAATCCACACTGGTATCTTCTTCCACCTTCAATAAACTGCATAAAGGGACACATATAAGCCTTGCACCGGTTGCATCGGATTGGTCCAGTCTCACCATGGTTTACAACATAAAGAGGTGTCTAGATGAAGAGGTAGATGAAGTTATAAAAAGCAATGCAAACTTGAAACCAAATAAAGTGAGCTAGAAAGCTACTGCTCAGACTTGTTAGAGATCACCTGATCAAGAGATCATTCATTGTTCAGCATTCACCCAAGATCTGCAGCATGGCTGGCTCAAGCCCATTGATCCCCTAAGGGGCTAAATTTGCAAGTTTAGAGGCATATTCTGACATTGATCAGAAAGACAGTAAGGATTCACACCAAAAGCCTACAAAGTTTTGAAAACGTTGGACATTTAGGGCTCCAGGCTGATTTTCTCCAGCAACAAGTTTTTACAGCTCACTAAAAGAAAGCTGCTGGAGTCAGGTATTTTGCCTTCTCTGTCACATTGAGTTTTTCCTGAAGAAATCTATTTCTGCTCCTCTAGTTCAAATGGTTTCTCAAATAGGTATTTGTTAAGAAAGCTGCAAATATTTTGTCCTAAATGCTGCCCCCCTCAATGCTGCCACGTTACATCAGGCTATACTAATGTTTAAACGTTGTCAGGGTCACCAGCTAGAGTAAGAGATTTAGAAGAAATACTAATAGTTATTGAAGGGAAGTACATACAGCAAACAAATACAGTATCTCAAGCACTTGTCAGTTTAATTACACTGACCATGCTCGCATATAGCCTCTGCCAAAAACCACAGCTAATGGAAGACATTTTCCAGATGCCTCTTTCAGTAATAACTGTGCAGCAATTGAAAGATTCCTGTGATTATACTTCATGTTAGAAAAGTCATACTTGAAATCACTATAAAAATGGAAGTTTGCTCGATTATTTGTGAAACTCTGTGTTTTGTATTTTTCTGTTTTTTCTTACAGCCTTCAATCCCAAATAAAAAACTCCAAACATAAGAATAAGAAAAGAAATCCAGAGTTTGGACACATAACAAATCTCTACAAGAGGAAAAATGCTGACAGCCTTTGAATGCTAAAACTTTACCACTCACATAACATATTCACTTTTTTTTTTTTTTTTTAATTATTCTGTCTCTTCTTAAGGAATGGACATACTTTATCTGTTATACACTTTATCTTTTGTTGGAGCATAAGAGTCTTTGAATACCTAGAAAATCATTCATGTCCTTCTAGCATTCACTGCTTACATATATTTTATTGTTTGTTTATATTTCACAGAAACTATTTTACTCATTTATTTCTCCAAAGAGTTTAATGCTTTTTGCCAAGGTTTTTATACATATGAGTACATTTTTACTACATGGGTTTTAAGTACTCCCTCCTCGTCCACGGAGATACTATTTTACTTTGTGTTCTTTCTTCTACGAAAATTGAGTTTAACACAAATTAACCAATAATGTCAGCTGCCAAACTACCAAGGTCATTTTTCAGACATGAAAGCCTTGGCTATGAAACCTGCTCATCAGCCACAATCGCTTCATAAGTTTTAAAACTTCTGGGTTTTGTTCATTACTTGGCAATTTTCTGATTATCATACTGCTGTATTAGTTTAATGAGGCCCGGATCTGGTTTGCAGTTATTATTATTATAGTATCTGACCCGGTAGGGGAAAAAAACAAGACTAAGACAAGTCCTGGTGCATTTATACACGTTGATTTAGTAATTTTAAACCTTGTTTCGGTACATTTAATATCACCCAAGAGCAAAGAAAAATCACCCCCAAATGATCGTATTTTGAAATATCAACTTCAGACCTTTACATTAAAAACACCAACAAGAACAAGCAAAAAATAAATGCCACGAAGCTCAGAGCCTAGGTGTTTACATTCTTACACACACTTAATAAGTTACCTTTTTAAAGACAGCAGAAATAAAAGCAATGTTTTTTTGCCTTGTCTTTTCACATTTGGAGTGGAACTTTTAGTTTTCCCCTCCCTTTAACTTTCTTTAAAAAAAATAGTCTTTTTTAAAATGCGGGGTTAGAACCTCAGTAGCCTAAGGGCTGTGTTTGCAAAGATCTACATGCATGTTCAAGTTCACGCATTAAATGGTTGTCTTGAAGTTACTGAGACTATATGCACTGCATGAGGTTAAAACATGTGTTCAGGTTTTCAGAAAACAGCATCCACAGGCAACGTTCTGTAAACGTATACTAAGCTGGATTCTGTTTTGTTTTGCCCAGAGAAACAAAGGATGAAACACCAATAAAATCATACTGCAGAAGCTAGCTATTTTTTCTCCCTAATAAGCTTGCAGGAACTTAAAAAAACATAAAATTAAAGGGAAAAAAAATATAAATCAATGAAGCAAAACCAACCAAAACCGCACACAACAGAATTAAGGACTTTGTCTAACAAAGAAAAATCCTGTAAAAAAGCCCTATGTTTACCTTTATTGATTTATTCAACTGGAATTTTTTTAAATTAAATGGAATTCACATTTTAGTATTTTCTCTAAATAATTTAAAACATTATATCAATAATGAACACATCTAATAATAAAGCTATCTGTATGAGAATTTCCGAATAAGCACCCAGACAGAAAACATCAAAAACTCACTTCTTGATGTGAACAACACAGTTGTGAAAGAAACTTTACCTCAAAAAAGCTGAAATTTTCCAGGGCGTTACACTGTAAGACTAGACATTCTACCCATCAAGAGAAAGTAATTTCTGTTTGGGTATGTAAACTGCTATTGCATTTCCAACTGTCAAAATAACTTCTGTCAGGGTGAAGTAAGTTTTTTTTTTAAATAATAGGTAGATTTTCATGGGAATGTACAAGGATAAATAATATTGTAGATGCACTTAAAAGCATAAAATAAAGTAATAAGTTTGAATTAATGAATACGTGAAAGAAAAACAGTCATAAAAAGACACGGTACTAAATGGGAAAG
>VYZM01024089.1:134250-177164 GCA_013398915.1 Dromas ardeola | reverse complement strand
GGGGAAAGAAGATCCTGCCATTTCTACCTCTTATTGAATTAGTACTAGTCAATTAGTGGTTGTAATTGAAATGATACCAAATGGAAACAATTAAAAATAATAATTATACAAAGCAGCTATATAAGGCTTTTCATCTTTGGAGTGCTTTGCAAACGCTAACACATTATTTCAAACTAAGACATAAAACTAAAGAAGCAAAACTAAAGATAATGAGAGGAAGGTCAAGTGACAGATCACTGAATTTTGCCAACATGTGCTGCAAGTTATAGTAATGAGGAGCTTGCTGTTTCAGTGTGGATGCCTTTATCTGACACCATGTACACCCAGATGAACTGAAGCAATGGCACTTCAAAACTTCTCTGCAGCACAACAATATCCCTTTAAGCATGTTACTAATGGGCTCCTTCAAAACTGCCCTTCCTTCCTCTCCAACTGTTGTGCTACCAGGCGAACTGGAGCCTGCTCTGGCAGCACACACCTGGCTGAAATGCCTGCTACCAAACTGCTGATAGACAACTGAAGACCTGCATCTTCCACCCATCACCTCATGCCTTTCACCATGATCTAACAAATGTTATTGCTATGTACCAATAACATGATTCGTTACTTCATTTTATTTCCAAGCTACTTGCCCCTTCTGAGCAATCAGAGTATCAAAAGGGAAAACCAAGATTAGAGCTATGGGAATTACTTATAAAAGGTAAAAACTTGTATTTATTGGCTTGCTGGGGATTCTGTTGATATACTCAAGTGAAAACCAAAAGCAATGGCACCATATCCTGCCATTTAACTGACCCCAAAAGTTCTGGAAATAAAATGAGAGGTGAACAGAAAAACTAATTATTGGAAGTGGAGCAAGCTGAATAATATAAGTAGCAGCTCAGTTCATTTGCATATGATTTCCTAAGTTTATTTGCATATTCTAGCTACGTGCATTACAACTTTACTCATTTTCTAGGTTGAATCAGAGCAGTGCATAAAAATTCTGCAGAATAACTTCCATTATGTGATGGAAACATCTTTAACAAAGTGTTCAAGATATGTAGAGAAACAAATACATAAGAATCTGAAGTCTGTAGTACTTTTAAAATAAAAAAATAAAATGCTATCCATGCCTTATGCATATAGTCTTATGCATGCCTTATGCATATAGTCTGTGAACTCCAAAAGCAGGAACAGTGGAAAACAAAAAGGGGAAGAGAAAGGATAAGAACCCAATCACCAATGTTTTCCAGCAAATCAGTTTGTTCATACTTCCCATGTAATTGCTTATTTACTGAGAGCCTGTAAAGCAGTACCGTCTCCTGGGGGAGCCCAGGCTCAATCATACTCGTTAAAGTGTACTAGAAGAAACAACCTGCCACCCTTACCCGGTGCTCCTTCCTTTCATACCATTTTTCAGCACACAAATGGAAGAAGTGTCAAGCTCTTAATTGCCCTATAGTATATATAAACTGGTATTGAAAACACTGCATTCACTAGAGTTGAGTACAGTATCATCAGAGCAACCTCTCAGCCATCTCCCCTCTTCTACATTGTGGTGCATTCTTCAGATATGGCTGAATAAGAAAAGATATGAACTATGATAATGAATAGTTCATGCCCTCTTTCAGCCTCCCCTCCTCCCATTACCCGTATTTTCAATTAGATAAAAACAAAGATACTTTCTAAATCAATTTCTGGCAAAGCTAATGAGAGTAAAGGAGAAAAATTTATTTTATTACATTTTGGTCTATTTTGGTAGACAGAATAACATTTCATATAATTTTATTCATAAACCTTGTATAAGGTGGATCCTCTCTATTCTTTGCATTGCATGCACAACTTCGAATTACATGGGTACATATTGAGCTCTGTTTTGTTCTTGTGTGCGTATTTGGCAGAATAGGCCAGGCTATCTTTTTATGTATGTTTGCAATCTCTTTAGGTTCACCCAAATTAGAAAACAGCTAGAAGGTATTACTTTAATGAATAACTTTCTATGATGAGACATGTACAGATCTTAAGTGTATTTTTCCACAGGTCTGTTCGGATTTCTGAAGGAATAAAACCTACAGAGGGGGTTGTGGAGAGCTTTTCTGTTTACTCGCTCTGTTTTTAGTTCACCATTTTCTTGGAACACATAATTCACTTTAAGATACACAGAATAAACTTTGGCTTTCCAGAGGGACCTGTCTGTAACATGAGGCATCACTCACCATGTGGGCATTCTGTGCTAGGAGTGTGTCCTGATCAAGTCAGCTGCAGTTTCCAGGAAACCATTTCTCAGTGATGGATAAAGGATGTTCATGTCTCCATCTTTTATCACTTTGGAGGGATAGGTTGAACATAGAACTAAAAATAAAAGGTAGAAGCGTCCCACCATATCGAGTGATTTACCTCCACTGAACATGACGCCTAATGAAGGCATCTTTGCTGTACTCTTACTCTTTTGTGGCAGAGATTTTGAAGCTTCTTCGTAGACTTATTGTCCCATAGAAATGCTCCCTTTCTAGCTGAAATAACGGTAAATGTTCCAACCTTCAACTACTATTTGTTTCAGTTTGTTATATACAAAAATAAAACTAGAACTTGAGTTTAAATATTTCTATCTGTCTGGTGTTAGTGTTCACAAATAAAGTCAGCAACATGTGACCATCTTGTAATTCCCGCCACCACGTATTTCAGGACCTTTTTGTGAGCACAGACCACATGACTGAGTCATATGTGTCTGGCACAAAAGTCACAAAGGAATTTATAAGACTGAAAATTGCAAGGCAAACATAGCAATACTAAGAAAAAACATGTAGCAAGAGCAAACTCTTAAAAGTCTCCTACAAACTATTATTATACTTAGGCAATTTAGTGAAATTCCGGGTGTTTGAGCTCAAGAGCACTGTATTTGACATAGGGTAACAACTGGAGCCGCAATTTTCATTTAAAAGCACACAATTTAGCACAAAGATACTTAAATTTGATGTATTTTCATTTGCTTTTAACTCTAGGAGATACTTAAACATAGGTTGATTGTTTTTACCTTATTTTTTTCTCCCTTTCAGAATTTGTAACAGTTATCCTTGTATTTTCCAGATTCTGCAAGGGCAGCAACTCACTTCATTATCTTAAGGACAATATGATATTTTCACCAAACCGAAACTTAGAGACACATTTGGACCCCACTGTAGATAACTTGGTTTGCAACATATTGAGCAGACACAAGCTAATGACAAATCACTGCATCTATAGGTGGTTATGGAACATCAACTATAGGTCAAATTAGACATCCGGTTCATTTATCATTTACTGAAATAAAAATTACACTTTGCACGTTTTTCTTCAAGAACTTTCTCTTTCAGTTGTCACAACCAACATCCCCCTAAGAGAACAATACGCTGTTACATTATAGTTGAACACAACTGTTGAGATGTTAGCCCAATGTCCCTACTTAATATATCGTCTGCCAACAGCCTATCCTTTTGACATAAAACTAAAACCCATTCATGTATGTAATTTCTGAGCAGCAAAAACAGAACATATTTTTTGGGATATGTCTTCATAGGGTTTTTTTGATGAAGGACACTAACAAGATTTAGATTTTTATTTAGAATTTCTAAATCAGTGAGGGTCTTCACATATCAGTTATTTAAAATAGTTCTATGACTATCTGGTCTAATTAAGAAACACTGAGAAAAGCTTTCATAAAAGTTAGATTAATAGCATTGAAAGAATGCACACTAAAAGCAGACAATTTTTATAGATTATTACTAAAAATCTTTAACTTCTTTTCTGTAGACTGAGCTAAATTTTTGCTATGAAACACAACTATTTTGTAGGTTTTTCTGTTATTTAAATTATGCTTTTAACAGACCTTCCAGTTTTCTGGAATGCAAATGTTGGAGCATTCATGGGCCCAGGAGGAAGAAAGCAATTCAATTCAGCTTTGAGAGTTATGAAAAGAAACTCCATTCTGTAGAATTAAGAGGTTCCATAAGAACTGAAACTCCTGGGAAAGTGAGGAAAAGACAATTTCATGTTCAGTTTTTATCTTCCTATTCCTCTCCAAGAAAGGAAGAAGTCGCAGAACCCAAGTCTCCTCATGTAAAGGAGCAAGGGACTGAGGCTACCTGAGACTGAAGGCACAACCCAGAGGAGGTAGAAATAACCATATAACTGCAGACACCAGAGATCAATCTGTCATTCCTTCATCACAGTTTTCTCCCTTTTGCCAATCACAGCTATGTAGATGGGAGTAGACACCCAATAATCATCTATGATTAATTGAAATAGATTGTTTCTATTAACTCCACATAAAAATGGTTATTATTATTTTTGTTGCATTGTATTTGTCATATATAGCCATCTAAATTGCACATTTTTCTTCCATACCCCATATTCAATACAAAGCTCTTTGAATCTCATGAGAACACCTGTCTCAAGATTTCCGCCCTTATTTATCAGATTTAAGAGGGTTGCATATGAAGTGTAGATACAAAAAAAAATTGAGATATATCATCTGCTAATCATATTCTCATAATCACTTTTGTTGACATTACATACTTGTGAAAATAAATACTTCCTTAAAACACAGTGTGTTGAATTCAAGTCCTTTCCCACCCCCACTGCCCCCAAAGCACAGTACAAGTCTTCCCTAATTCTTCCTATTCTGTTCTTCTGCTGGAACATGACACAGAGAACAGTCAAAAGGAAACACGTTTTTATAAATTGATTTATATGGAATATTCACCTGCAATCCCTTCTCAAATTTGCAGGGTCCTTTCCTGAAGCAGGTATGTTAAAATAAACAAGCATATTTTTGTGTGCACATCTTTTTTCTAATGAGACTTGACACAATAATTAGTGTGCAGCAAGCTGGGGTAGTTTAATATACTTTCTTCCTTGTTTCTATCCAACTTTCTAAAGGTTTCATTAATCTCTGCCACCAACTACAGGAAAGCAATAAAATATGTATAACAAAGTAAATAACAGCACTTAATAACAATCTACACTTTCATTTCAGTTCCACTATTAAATATTCGTTTCTGAAAACAAACAGGCTACTTTTCTAAAAAGGCTAATTAGCTGCTTAGTGAGACAATTCAGGAACTCTAAAGTTAATCTTTTATAGTTGCTGCAGATGAGAAGTCTCAGATAAAACTTCTGGGAAAAAATACGAATTTGATGTGGGAGGAAAAAGTAACACAGTTGTCAGTATTCACTTTTTTTATACTCTAAGCTGCTGTATTGCTCAAGCTGGCCACAGCTTGAAAACTTGATCTTAGCATTGTAAATACAAAACAAGTAGATGATTAACCAAAACAGAAGACAGGCACAGAATGAACTGGAAGGTTGGATGTAACACTTGTGGCATGGAAATAGAAAAAAAAATAATGAATCATACTAAAGCCTCAAGCTGGCAAAAACACAGTAAATACACATGAATGAATTAAAAGCTCCTCAAGAGTAGGGTCTATTATTTTTGTTCTCGTCATACATAGAAGTAATACTTTTCCCATGGAATGGAATTTCTATATCCAACTTTATATAGAAGACATTTATTTAAAATTTGATAGAGGCATCCACTATCTCCAAAGATTTCCTAATTCTTTACCCTTACATACATTCTTACATAAGCTTCATATATACAAAAGAGGCACTTGGACCCAGGATTAGGACGAAAACAAAAAAAAAAAAAAAAAAAAAAAAAATTTCAGATGAAAGTCACTTTAAGCAACCTCTACCTGATGGGGAAAAACTACTATAAAGACTCAAGTATAACTCTTGCCCAAACATTTTTCCACCAAGAAGAAAACAATGCTACTCTACAGGTAGGGTAGGGTGTTAGATACATTGGCTCTGGGACGTGCTGTAAGATTTCTATATCAACTCAAGAGCTCTTCAGGAGTTAGTAGGTCCTCTCTAAATCCCAATTTCTTCATGTGGTGCGTCAGTAACACTGACTCTTTGACCCTTGATAGCAACCTCTCTTTTGACTCTGCTTTCCCCAAATGTATTACAGGTTACTTGTCTGCAATACCTATGAACACAGCTCTATGGTATTTGCCAGCCCTAGAATGACGGAGGACCCTAAATGCACATCTGTCTTCACTTCCACTTGCCCCTTCCTTGCTTCCTAGCATCTACAGTGTCATACACAAGAGAGTTTTATTTAGACTTACAGCCAGGCTTTTTGTTTCAAGCTAAAGTAAATGATGAATAGAATGTATAGAACAAGCCTGGTTCAAATACAAGATAATAACAGACATCTTACTAAGAGGTCCCAAGACAGATCAGAAGCATCAGGGCCAGGGACTCAGGGTTTATAGCTACTTCATACTTCCCATGTGTTATCTCTTACTCTGAGAGACTACCATCTCCACCTCCCACTACTTATATGTCTTCAGAGTTAGGTTTTGAAGGCCGTCCTTGGAGACAGCTTCAGAACGCTATTTAGTGACATACTGCTAGTGCAGTGGAGTTGCTTGTGCCCAACATTTCAAATGCTGTTTCTACCCCTGCCATACACACCAGCAGTGTGTAGCACCGCCTGTTCCTCCTGCTGCACTGCAGTTCATCAGTTCATTGCAATTCAGTTGTTCTGGGCTGACATTTGCTGTGTCAGGGAGCACCCCACAAGCCAAACGACTTTTAAGATGTTGGCCACTCCTTCCCAAGTGCATTCTTGTTGCAGAAAAGTTAATTTTTGTCATCTCAGCAATATGATTTACGCTAAACTGTAATAGTACGACAGAGAGAGAATGGAGAGTGTTGTAGCAGAAGCAGCTTGGGGCATAAACTTTGCACACTATCTTTGCTGCCAACGTACCAAGAAATCACAGAGTGAGCTCCTAAGAGCTCACTCCCCCTTTCTTTTTCACATACTGTTATCACAGAGTATGAACTAGGCACCCAACATCGCTTTTTAGCACTGGACATCTGGAGTGCAAACTACATACCGTTTTCTTTGTAGAGATTAATTCAATGTTATACAAGATGACTATTTATACATACGGTTTAAATAGACATATACAGTATAAATATACATACAGATCATGGACAAATCATAATCAAAATGATTGACCAGCAGCCTGGTCTAGTGGAAGTTGTCCCTGCCCACGGCAGGGGGGTTGGAACCAGATGATCTTTAAGGTCCCTTCCAACTCGAACCATTCTATGATTCTATGAAAATGACACAGTTCTCCAATAAATCAGACAGCAGGACTTGGTAATTTTTCTGCCCAGCATTCTAGCTCTCCGCCTCTACCAGAAAATCTACTTACTTCCCTGACAGTTTTCCACAGAAACCATTGATAGCACATACAATGGGCGTAGTAAGAAGCTCTTTGCCTGGTGATGCATCCCCTGCTCCCTGCCCACGGTCAGCCTCCACCTTGAGGATCCCAGGGAACAAGGATGATCCCACCAGTCTAGTGCCACTTGCTGTCTATCTTAAAAGGAGGTTTATTATGCAACGTGTGCTTTCTTAAAACCACTGTTACCTCAGCATCTTGGTACTGAGCACTTATAACTAAACAGTTGTCCTTTTCATGGGGTTTTGGCAGGTGGGAGAATGACAGGCAGGATGACAAGACGACAGTCAACGTAGTGAATATAACAGTAAAATAAAAACAATAGTCTCTTGTACATAAAACAACAGCTCTTGAGGGAACTCAGGTGATTCAGAGGCTCTGTTGGGAAGCTTAAATAAATGCAGGGCTAGAAAAGTGAGGAAAAGACAACTTAATTTGGAACTGCACATTTGGCATCTTTAAAATCAAGGACTTAAGTTTGTCTTAGCTATTGCATTTTGCCCATGCTTTTCTCTCCTACTGTGCTCACAGAACATCATTTAGATTTTAGCAGGTCACATATAAAGTAATCTTAAAAGCTCTGGTGCACAGAAATTCTTTTTGTGGGCTTGTTCTGTTGACAAGGACAGCCATGCTGAAATTAGCAGGTACTTCGAACCAAATGATGTTATCTACATAAAGTTACACTATTTTAAATTTTGCTGTCAAATATTTTAAATAGTAGCTGTCAAATAGTGCTGTTTTGTTGGGGGTGTGTGTGGAGGAGAGAGATGAGTACACTGTATAGGTTCTCACTTTTTCCTAGCAATTTGTTAATTTACATTTTCCCCACAGAATATTTGGCCTTTAAAATTGCTGTTCTGCTGGAATGCTCTACCAGAATACCAACAATTGTGCTATGAAGTGTCATAAATTGATAGCACTGCATGCAATATTTGATAAAAACCTAAGCCCCATAAGTGTCCTCTTTTAGTTTTTAAAGTCAGTTTTAGCTTACTTTCAACATTATATTTTGAAATAGCTATTATGCTTAAAAGAAACAAAATGCTCCAGTAACCTTTGGTAATATTGATAACACAAGCTTCACCCACAATAAAATCTAAAGAAAATTGCAGGAGCACTAAAAAAAATTCCAGGCAGTCCTACCATTTTTAACTTTTTTCATCAGTGAGCTTATGCCATTTAATTTTTTTCTACTCTAAATATAAAGTGTATTACACAACTGTATTTTAATCTTAGTTTGAGGCATTTTAATCTTAATAGCACTTTTTAAGGGAACCTTTAATGGAGGGAAGACTGATGTCCATAAGAACCAAGATGAAAAACTATAAGCAAATGAATACTAGCTATTCTGAAAATTATGGGTTATAACACAAGATCTTGTTATGAGTATATTCCTCATCCCAGCAGGAACACAATAGTTTATGCTAGTATAGATGACAAACCCTACAAATTCTGCCACAGATGCAAAAATTTTTGCAAGCAGGAATAGTTTAGGAAATACTGCACTAGATTTTAGAGCACCCTATGTTACCTAAATTATTTTGGAGGAGAAAATAACCAGTGAACATAAGAAACAGAGTATTATATGCATGCTACAATTTAATTATTCAAAACTTGAAAAATTACCAGGGCTGATTTTCTGAGTACACACTCCAAAGTATCACTCATTTTTGAGTGATTTTTTAAGAAAAAATATTTAAGAAAACAGAGAAACTGATGTTCTGCCAGATGACTTCAACATGGTAACAGCTACTTACAAATACTTGCTTCCCAACTACATACATTTAAACCACTTATTTTCCAGTTTGCATAGTGATATAACTACTGGACTTCCCCAGAGCTCCTCTTCTCAGTTTGGACCTACATGCTCTTGACTACTTGAAGAACTGAGAGCAGACTACGCATTGCCTCTAATTCTGGATCTCCAAAGGTACTTCCAGGGAAGACATCACCTGCTGAATAGCCCATATGAAACCCTCCTTTATCAATTATGTAATTTCTAATATGCATGTCAATATCGGGATTACAATTGCTTACTCATAGGCATTCCCAGAGATCGACTACTCTATGCCCCCTGGTTTACTGTTACTTACTTCTTCAGAGGCACAGAAAAACTGCGGTGAGCTTTCTTAGGACACATGATCTATCTAGAATGCCAATATCCCCTTCCCACAGGTTACCTCTCATTTACAGAGTAACAGTCCATTCCTTTCATCCATTGAGCTTGTTTTACTAACTTTAAAAAAAAAAAAGCACAAACAAAAAAACCTATAAACACATATATTCCAAAAAAACCAAGTCATAGTTTACCAATGATTTTACAGATGTGTTTACCAACTTCAGAGAAGTTTAATGGAAAGAAATGTTGAATTACTGTAACGGGGACTTTGAATATTGGATACTTAATTATTTTTTTAATAGCTGGTATCCTTAAGATTTCTATTACAAAAGCTTTGTAAGGAAGGGGGTAGGACACGACACCCAAAGAAACTCCCTGAAATGTGAGCCAATATTGTTAGTATTACAGGAGGACAGAACTGATCAACACAGTTTTAAACACTGCAGAGCACGAAGAAACCAGCAAAATAACTCGGAGGGGTGCAGAGAGAAGGTAAGAAAGCCTACTAGTTACAGTGCAAAGCCCCAGCTGGTTCAGCAACCTATCCCTAGCAATGGCAAACAGTAGATTCACAGAGAAATTTAAGAACAGCGTAAACAGGCAGGGATGCTGTTCCAGAATACTTTCCAAGTCTCCAGCGGTCTCACAGACAACGTGGCTGCAAGCTGGTATCTTCATAAATTTTTTCCAGGGCTCCCCTGTCAAACCAAAATTACAGTCCGAAACTATAGTAAAATTTGGGAGGGAAAAAACCCAACAAAACGAGGGAGAACAGAATACAAGAGACTTGATTTGGCTGGATAGGAGAAAACAGTTAAATGCATAGGTGAATCTCATGGTTTCCAAGTCTGCCCTTATCTACCTGGCTAAGCAAAGATGAATAGTACTGTAGTACTGTCTCAAGAACATCTTTTCCATATGTTTCTTTCAATCCACATTAAAGTCAGTGTATCCACATGCTACAGTTTCAGTGAAAGCATCTTTATAAAATAGCAAATGCAACCAAAAATGGATGTTCTAATTCAAAGAGTTGTTTCCCGGGCATACTTAGAAGTAAAAGAAAGTCTGATCTATTCGGTCTTTATTCTTCTGAGCAAAAGAAACCATACTTTTTGTCTTATTCTCATACACAAGTTTCTAGGTAGAGGTGGCTTAAAAAACAAAAAAGGCACGTAGTAGTAGTAAGTATTTTTCAGTCTAGCATAACTGTTGCTTTTGCCTTCCCTTTCTGTAACATGTTTTGTACCATGCAGCTTTAGCCCTAACATTTGTGCATGCATTGCAAAGAACTTTTCAAAGCAAGAACACTGTTGTAAATTTCTTGACTTCTGTGTACACACATCATCAGGAGAATAGTTACATTAAGAGATGGATGGTATTTTCTGTGGCATTTCACTTTTGATGAGGGTAAAAATAATTAGCATGCATTTGTATGTCCAAGCATAGTTTTTGTGAACAAACATTTGAATGAGAATTTTCAGCTTGCATGGATTATAATACAGTGCTTGTTTAAGCAATAAATACTTGCTCATTTCCTGGCTTTAGTTCAGGAATTTATCTCCTTGATGGCCTCCCTGCAGTAACTGATATTACCACCCCCCAAAACGTAAAAAGAGTGAAAGGCTTCCTTACACAAAGAAATGCCGTGTGCCGTGTGTGTGTGTGTGTACGCGCGTGCACAGGCAGCTCCCGCAGATGCTAAACACCAGCGTTCCCATGTGTTGAGCCAAGAGGCTACCTGGTGTTTTTAATTAAAATGCAGTCAGCTGAAAATCATTAATATTGCCAGAGAAAGAAAAACAACCTTTACTCTACTGGGCACGGCTAATAAAGTTTTGGGTTTTTAACTCACTGAGCTCCATCTGTGAAGGTTAAGATGAAGGTTAGCACAGTGAGGACTGCAGCTCCCTATTTTGTAGACCCTATGGTTGCGTATCATTCAACCCTTATCTCCACAAGCTGAATCACAGATTTTATTACAAGATTACACCTATATTTTTTCTTCACTTTTTTTTTTTTTAAAGCACATTGCTTACTCTCTGTAATAGACAAAATGTAAATTTAAGGCAAGCCATCTAAATAGAACATGCTTAACTTCAGCACACCAGGCAGGACTGATCTTGCAGACCTCTCGTAATTTAAATTCTGACAATGTAAGAAAACTGCAATTGATATTCTGCATAATGGAACTGAACCAAGGCATTAGCATTCTGATGAAGACTGGGAAAAGAGTGAAGATACTTCTATTTAAAGTTATGGTTTTCAGTTTTAAACCTTTTCATTTTGTGAAAATTCTTGTTTATTGTTAAACATATTAAGAAAAAAAAAATCTCATTATTAAGAATCAGTATTTACCACTCTTATTTGTCAAGGATTTGCTTGGGGTGGAGGTGTGTGTCAGTGCATACCTGCAACTTCCCTTACTGCAGCAAGGAGTATGTCTCAAACACACGGAAACTTTCTTTAATGTTCAATACCCACAGAATTTACCTGGATTTTCACCTACTTTTTTTTTTCCATTCAAAATTATGTTACACTCCTCATTGCAATAATATAAAGATTATAATTAGCAGTAGCAAGAAGCGTTTAAAATCCAAGCAGCATACAAATGTTAGTTCTTCTACCATTCTTATAGTGTAAGCCTTTTCATTACTTCAATATAAAAAGAGCTATTTGCTCAAGTTTTGAAAAACTGGGAGAGAAAGATGGAGTGCACCCATGATGTCTTCTGATGTGAGGGTTTCAAATAACAGAAATTCAAAACCATTGTACTAGAAGATGGATTCCGTGTCATATCGTCTCATTCTCTACTTAGCTGATGGGGCAACAGGAAAATGGCAATCTATTGCAAGCTGGAAGAATCACCTGGGATTGAAGAGCTCAACTTCTGTTTAGGAAATACAGATAGCACTGCTTGTGCTGCCAAATTTCTCTGGAACAACTCGGCAATATATTTAACCCCTTTGTGCTCTAGTTTTCCCTTTACTAAATCCACAATGCTTCAGGTTATCAGTTTGCAAGCCTGATAGAAAATGACAAGTAGTATAGCAATAGGAAAGTGAGAAAAAAAACAAGCAATGATACATTCAGTTGAGCTTCTCAAAGAAATCTTAGAATCTTTAGGAATTTCAGACTACCAAATACCTAATAAGAGTTCAATTTTTCTTAAACACAGGTATTACAAAAACAAGCAACAAATCTGAAAATGTGAAGATAAGAATCATTCCGAATTCAGTACTTGCATTTAATCACTATAGATACACATGAGCTTTTGCACCTACAGATCTTCAGTCTGTCTTCACAGATTTCCTGTTACAGCATGCATGTCTCTCCCCTCCCCGCCCCAAAACGAGACCCTACAGTCTCAAAGCCAACGCTATCTCAGTTTGCCTTTCATTTCTGAAGGTCTGTTCTCCCTTTATTTTTTGAAGAAAGGAAAGATTAATTAGTCCTTTCCTTATGTTAATTTATTTCCAATTCAAACTGTTGATCCTATTTTATTAGCCTTGGTGAAGAATATTCTGCCTTTCTCACAACTGCAAGGATAAGGCTGCTTTGTAGAGCTGGCTAATATCCTATGATCTAACAATTCAATTAATTTGGAATGTGTCTTACTGATTAATAAAACCTTTTACAGAATTGGGTGTTTCATCTGTATTCATAACCTGACACTAATGGCTTCCTTAATTCATCAAGTTATGCAACACAGATGATAAAATATTTATGTTAAGATATTGTAAATTTAATTTTATTATTAACATTTGATAATATTATCAAAGTTTTGTCTCATATTCTAGTCTAGTTTTATAATTAAATTCTACACATCTACAGGCTAAATGAACTGGGCAAGAGAAGCAGATGAAGTTTAGTAGCTTCTGGCCCCTGTGGAGAAATTGAGTTATTTTTTTATAAAATGAGAACAGACTTGATAGGACACTGATGGAACTGCTGTGGCAGCAGTTAACATGGCAATGTACAGCATGCAATTGAAATAAACCATTACTTTTGAGGGCACACCATTTTTCAAAATATGCATTTGTATGTATTTTTGTAATTTTATGCACAACAACATTTGATTTGCATATTAGCATGGGCTAATATCCATACTCATAGGGAAGTGCCTGGAAGAGTCTGAGTGACTGACTTTCTCAAAGGGGACATGAAGCTCACCCTCAAAAATCAAGAGGAATTGGCTCAAACAAAGAGGTTTGAATTTCCACTGCAAACTAAACTCTTGCTTCATTGATAATGAGACAAAAAATTCTACTTTCCAGTATTCTGCAGGTTTTGCTCTGAATTCAAACAGAAAACTCCATATTCATATGAGCTTTGGGATTGTTGTAACATGCTGAGTAGATGAAAAAACAGACAGACCCATTGATTTTTCTACCACTGAAGTGGTAAAACAGAAAACAAAACAGAACTTTCTTCATGGAGTGATAATTATCTAGTGTTCATCAAGTGACACGTCCCACAATTCTATCTTTAATCACATAGAGCACGTGTATCATTGCCTTCAATAAAAACCTATTCTTCTGTTGGTTCTGTTATTGTCTTAACAAAAGATGTGGTCAACTCGTGTCTAATTTCCAGTTTCAGTACTCATACATCACTATGTCACTCAGTCATCACTAAGATTATGACTCCTAAAGAAAACTGTCCTTTTTGTTTGTTTGTTATTTAAAACATGATTACTTTTTATCTTCTCTAGACATACAGTTCACAACCACACCTTACGCTTCAACAGTGTGCTTGTGCAAAAATAGAAGTTTTATTTCACTTGTTGATCAGAGCCTGTCTCTTCCCTCCCATAGCACTGCTGCAAGTAAAATAGCCTCTGATATCATGAGTAAGTATATTCTTTCCAGTAAAAGTGCATATTGTTCAGTTTTAACAGAAATATACTTTAAGATGTCAGCTACTTATTTATTTCTACTTCATTCAAATAGTACTTTCTAGTGGCAAAACGCAAATAGCACTTCCAAGGTACATTTAACATAGGTTTTATGTCACAATGCAAGGCATAAACCACAGCCCTGCAGAATGACAAAGTGTCTGCAGCACTCTTATTTAGAGGAAATGTTCCTGAACAGAATCTAGAAGACAAGATGAGCCACAACTAGGATTTCTCAATGGCTGTTTGAATTTCCTTGCACCGTTTCACATGTCTGTACTTCCCAGTGATCATCGTCAGATGCTGCTGCTGACAGAGAGTTACTGATTCTGGAACAACTTCCTCTGATTATGGAAATTGTATGAGTGATGAAAACCAAAATACATCTTTAGCAATGACAGTCAAATTGTAAAACGGTAAAAGAAATCTATCATTTGCATTTCTTATTTCCCAGTATAGGCAAATCCACAGTACAAAGGAGGCCCTCAGGAAATAAATCTAGAATAATTTCCTTTTAGTTAGTTAAATCTTACTTCAAGACTTTTCATTACCATTACAAGTCAATAGTTATTTATCTGTGCAGAAACAATAACATCAAACAAAACCACTGCAAGTGTTAAGAACATTTTAGGAAAACCATAACAGGAGTTAGTGCTGGAAATAATCCAGGATAGGAATAAATGCGTGAGATATGCTTTTAATCCAAAGATCTGCTATGTCACATGCCTGCTGAAAGCGTTTGGATATCCCCCACAAAAAAGTAGGGCTCTTTAGAAGTGTGTGCTCTTTGGAAAGGAGTCTTGTGTATCCCTCAGTAGGGAATACGGTTACTGCTCGGAACTAAACATGGTTTATTCTGGTAACATCTTAAAAGCAAACATATATGGCCCTCTCCAAAAGGAAAAGGGAGACCTAGTCACCCGGGATATGGAGAAGGCTGAAGTGCTCAATGACCTTTTTGTCTCAGTCTTCACCAGCAAGTGCTCTAGCCACACTGCCCAAGTCATAGAAAGCAAAGGCAGGACTGGGAGAATGAAGAACCGCTCACTGTAGGTTCGAGACCATCTAAGGAACCTAAAGGTGCACAAGTCCATGGAACCTGATGAGATGCATCTGCATGTCCTGAGGGAACTAGCAGATGAATTTGCTAAGCCACTGTACACCATACTTGAGAAGTCATGGCAGTCTAGTGAAATTCCCACAGACTGGAATAGGGTAAACATAACCCCCATTTTCAAAAAGGAAATAAAGGAAGTACCCAGAAACTACAGGCCGGTCAGTCTCACCCCTGTGCCCAGCAACATCACAGAGCAGATTCTGCTGGAAACCATGCTAAGGCACAAGGAAAATAAGGAGGTGAATAGTGACAACCAACATGGCTTCACTAATCTTGTCTGACAAATTCAGTAGCCTTCTATCACAGGGTTACAGCACTGGCAGATCAGGGAAGAGCAACTGACATCATCTACCTGGACTTGTGCAAAAGCATTTGACACTGTCCTGCACAACATCCTTGTCTCTACATTGGAGAGTAATGAGTGGTGTTCCTCAGGGGTCAGTACTGAGACTGGCACAGTTTAACATCTTTGTTGGCAACATGGACAGTGGGATTGAGCGCACCCTCAGCAAGTTTGCTGATGACACCAAGCTGTGTGGCACGGTCAACATGCTGGAGGGAAGGGATGCCATGCAGAGGGACCTGGGCAGGCTTGAGAGATGGGTCCATGCGAACCTCATGAAGTTCAGCAAGGCCAAGTGCAAGGTCCTGCACTTGGGTCAAGGCAATCCCAAGCACAAATACAGGCTGGGCGGAGAATGGATTGAATGAAGCCCTGAGAAGGAGGACTTAGGGGTGTTGGCTGATGCTCAACCTGCTTTGGCAGGAGGGCTAGACTAGATAATCTCCAGAAGTCCCTTCCAACCCCTATCATTCTATGATTCTGTGAATGCATGCTCGCAGCCCAGAAAGCCAACTGCATTCTGGGCTGCATCAAAAGAAGCATGGACAGCAGGGCAAGGGAGGTGATTCTTGGCCCTCTACTCTGCTCTGGTGAGACCCCACATGGAGTACTGAATCCAGCCCTGGGGCCCCCAACATAAGAAGGACATGGACCTGTTGGAGCAAGTCCAGAGGAAGGCCAAGAAGATGATAAGAGGGCTGGGGCACCTCTCCTATGCAGACAGGCTGAGAGAGCTGGGGTTGTTCAGCCTGGAGAAGAGAAGGCTCCGGGGAGACCTTATAGCAGCCTTCCAGTACCTAAAGGGGGCATACAGGAGAGATGGGGAGAGACTCTTTAACAGGGAGTGTAGTGATAGGATAAGGGGTAACCGTTTTAAACTGAAAGATGGGAGATTTAGATTGGGTATTAGGAAGAAATTCTTTACAATGAGGGTGGAGAGGCACTGGAACAGGTTGCCCAGGGAAGTTGTGGCTGCCCCATCCCTGGCAGTGTTCAAGGCCAGGCTGGATGGGGCTTTGAGCAACCTGGTCTAGCAGGAGGTGTTCCTGCCCAGGGCAGGGGGGTTGGAACTAGATCATCTTTAAGGTTCCTTCCAACTCTAACCATTCTATGAAATTTGTGATAAACTATGAAATTTAGTGTCCTGTTTTAAAAGCGTACCTGCTCAAAACAAGTTGAAAACAAAATTGAAGTCCCATCTGCTTGTTTGACACTGAAGAACTGAATGGGCAAATACTTGACTAAAGACACTCCCCTAAAGAAACACGCATGGTATGTGTTACATGTGACAGGATTTTATAGAAATTTGAATTTGTCTTCAATAATTTTATTTTCAGTATTAATTACAGGATGCACTTCATAAGTGTAATGAAATAGTAAAAGGAGCAATTAGTACTGCCTTATGATTTTTTTCTTTCTACTAAAATAACAGAAACCACAAGCAGGAGGGAACAGCAGCTGACAAAGCACTGTAGTCACAGCTATAGAAACACCTTTCCCTCATTCTAAGGTTCTCGTTGTATTATCTTGTTACTCAAAATCCAGTTAGTATTCCAAAACAAGAAATTTGCACAATGTATCGCTCCTTTCTTAAATTTTTAGTTTAAAGCACTAGGATCCATCTCTGCACACGTATATGGGTCTTCAGTCCAGCATGAAGTATATACAACACTATCTAGTTTTACAGATTATTCGAACTATGTGCCTACTTTGCTTAAAAAGCCTTATTAAATATGAGTTCAGTGAGTCTCAAGCAGGTTACGTATCGCACTGAATGGTGCCTTTTAATATAATACAGTTATCCCTCCTTTCTACAACCCACCAATGGTGTAACGAGTAACTGTTTTCCCACTGTTCTTACGAAGTTCACCATGCTACAGAAAAGCAGTGGTAGTCTGCCTGACCACAGAGGGAAAGAAAATAAATAAAAAAAACCCAAACCCCCAAAAAACCAGAAGTGATATCTGGAGGTCATCTGCTCCCACCTCTTCTACCCAACAGAGCAAGCAGCAGATTTATATGAGGGTGCCTGGGGCCTTGCTCAGCTCATCCCTGGGGATGGGCACCCAGTTACCTCCCTCGGCACTTGCTCTAGAGTCCGACAGTGAAAAAAGTCATTGTCCAGTTAAAATTTCACTGTCACAGCCTGTGACCATTGCCCCTCTCCTGCTCTACAAACTTCCATTACCCAGGAAAAGGCTGCAATTGGGTCTTCCGAGCCTTCTCTTCTCTAGGCTGAACAAGCCCCACTCCCCATCTGCTCTTTGTATGTCATATGCTTCAGCCCCTTCTAGTTTGCCTATAACGTGTTTTATCGACCTTTCAGTACAGCAAACATTTCCTTTATCAATCAATCAGTAAAAATCAGTTTATTCAAAAACAGCTTGAAAGGTACATCATCATTTCAATATCCAAGAAAGCTACTAAACTGGTAAATGAAGTGTCCAGGAAAACAGCCAGACACTGGCACATGATTGAGCTATAACTTTTCTATTAATAGTTTCTATTAGGCAATATTATATCGTACAATTAGATAGTACTAACAAGTTGTTGGACCAATCCCTCACATGTTTTGCACATGTCCAAACACTCCCCCAGATAACTACCAGGCACAATTACCAGAGTTAAAAAGCAAATGCTTCTACAGGCCATTTTTAATATGCAGTTTGCACACAATGACTCTCTTCCGGAGGCTAACAGATTCCAAAATAGCTGGAAGTTATTCCAATGAACACCCCAAGCATGTTTAATTTACTGATACTGATGTCTCCTATGCTTCCATTATCTTATCTTAGGGACTTAACCAAACACCGTGCTTATCTCTTTAGTTAATATTAAAAAAAGATACACATTCATAGCTGATGTTTTGTGATAACCAAGAATAAAAATACTCTTCTTCTGTCATCAGTTGTGTAACATCATATCAACTCCTATCTATACCCAGTTACACCAAAGAAGAGTGGAGAATCATACTGAAAGCCACTAGCGTCACTTTTGCCCTTTGCCGTATACACCAGGGAACGTACTCCCACTGCACAAACCACTGTTGATCCTCAATACATCATGCAGTAATAACAAAATCCTATCTTTTACTGCAATCTCCCTTTCTGTAATTGTTTTGCAAACTGTACAGGGGAAATAAGACTATATTAAGAGCTGTACTAAAGACATGGCATGTATAGTAAATACACAAGGAAAATGCAGTTATACAACCAAAGATACCAGTTAAAGGCTCTATTCCCAAGTTATGCATGTTGGAAGACCGCTTCTCTTTTGGAAGTTTCATCATGACAAACTTAAAAATGCAAACAATATGAAACAAACGAAGAACAATTAAAAGTATATCCAAGAGAACTTTTAGTGGCACTTTTTCCTCCTTAATGCCTACCTATGACTTCTATTAGCAATACAGCAATTTTCCAGTTCCTTGGGAAAAACAAACTCTCTAGCAGAGACTTTATTCAGGGCTATAATTTTCCACAGAAATGTTAAATATAAAATAACTTGTAACATTATTTTACCAAAGAATTACAGTTAAAATGCTTACCTTAAGGCATCTAACATTGAAAAGCTCTCCTTACAGTGGACAAGTTTAAGAGGAAGAAAATAATCAAAGTAAAATATTCAAATAGGATTTTTTGTTGCTTTACTGCTGAATATTAAGCTGCGATTTCATTTTAAAACTTTATTTTTCCTGAAATATGTATATTAGTACCTATTAGTAATTAAAGTGTAGTTAGTGAAGTAAAAGGTCATACAGCGTTTTGTTTCTTTATATTAAATTCCAACTCTGTCTACAGGATTGTTTTCATTTTAATAAGATACTCATGCATTTAGAACAAAAACATCTAAGTAGTAATTAAAAGTAAGTGCTGTCTTATAAAGCTGTTTCCATTTTAATTATTTTACAGTAAAATGTTTAAAAATCAAAGTCAAATAAGACATATAAGGAAAGCTATTGCTGGTGTTTGAAAAGAAAGTTCTTCAAAGCTAATCTCATTCTCACATTAACATTCTCCTTTTATGATACAGTCCGCTCTTTTCCTACTACCAGATTTTTTTGAAAACTCTTTTGAACATTAATTGACATAATTGCTAAAATACTTTGCCTTAATAAAGAAAAAGCCAAGAAATTTAGAAGTATGTGTTAGCTCATTTGGGAGAAACAAAATTACAACAGAACATGACAAGCCAGAAAGCAATTTCATATTTTAAAGTCAATTGGAAAGCTATCTAACACCCACATAGTAACCAAAACGACGAAATAAAGAGATACATTTAATAGATATACAAAGGAGTTCAAAAACATTTCCTACAAGAAAGATGAATATTTGTGATAACAGAACAGTAGTGGTTGGCCTCAGAGTTTCCTTTCCACTCCAGGAAATCCTTTATAATGCAATTTAGGGAGGTTTAAAGCAATAAATGAATGCAACTGTCTTGAAAAAATATCCATTCTTTCAACTTATTTTATACTCATTCTTTTTCTCTTTTAACATTTCTCTTTTAAGAAGCTGTTGATCTCTCTACAAACAGCACCATTGCTAACCTCTGAAACAAGATTCTGATGTTGCCTTTATACGTGCAAGATTGCCATTCTGTGGTGTACCAAGGGTACAGCCATTGCCAGAACACACAGCTATCAGTTGTGACATCTGAGTCAACATTTGTGCTTTCAGCTGTAGTGGAAGGCAACTAATGGATGGGAAGTCCTAGATGAACCTTTTGTAACAGTATCTCAAACCTTAACACAGCATTTCATAAATGTCCCTAAAACATGAAGGATGCTTTGACATTGGCTTGCTGGGAACAAGGGATTGATATTTTGAGCCCCTCTTATCTAGTTTATTACTTCTTTTCCACAGCAGCCTCCCAAAGGAGCTTAACAGTTCTTCAGGTATCTTTAGAAATCACTATGCACATTTAACTACTAATTTTAGGCATTGAACAGATATACCAAATCAAATGGTTAATGACCAATATGAGAAAAAACCTACACAAAAAAGTCTGAATCCCTTAAGAAAACGTGTATCTTAAGCAGCACGGTTGCATTGATATTCTAAATATTGATTATTTGCAGACAAAACAACACAAAAGCAAATTAAAGTTTATCAGGTGGTGAGAAACTGACATTCTGAACCAATGAATCACTCTTACATTTAATCCCAATTGATTTGAGTAGTTCAGTACATCTTCCAAGCTTCTCTTTATGTCATATTTTAAAGTGTAAGGCAAATGGAAATTTATTAAGATATGAATCCTTTATTACTTAAATTCAATAAGCTCTAAATGGCTCACCCATAAATGGCAGCTCAAGCTCTCCATGTTTAAAATTTTTTAATACAATAAAAAGCTTTAGTAGAACTGACAGGGTGGTCTAGCGGCAGCGTGGTGTCCTGCAGCCCAAGGGTGCACAGACACAATCCAACAGAGTCTGGATGTTATCACTGAGCTCTTGAAGCCAAAGGTGAAGCTGCCAGACACAGAGAGAACAAAGTCCTCCCAGCAGAACTAAAATCGCTAAGATATGGGGGAAAGGTGAAATTATATATTATTTCCTGTTGAGGAAGCAACCGATCACTGATTACTACCTTTGATACCTAGATAGACCCAAATGATACAAACTACAGATTTCAACATTAGAAAGTGACCTAACCAGAGCACTGAATAAACTCTGTTGTAATCCAACATACCTCCCACCCCCTACAAATAACTGCTTCTACAACTTGGTGCTTATCAAGCAAGACTAACTTGATTTACAGCTCAGAGCATCATAAAAGGTGTAATAAGGATGCCTTCTTTCATCCAACTCTATTCTCACAGGTAGTGTTTCCTAATGAAGGATGGCAGATGCTGCTGCTGCCAGTTTTGTCAGTCCTCCTCCAGTAATCTCAGCAACAGGGGCTGGACTTTCAGGAAAGCCACAAGCATCAGAGCATGCAAGCCTCACTGAAATGTAACAAGGGTTGCTGCCTAATGCTTACCAGCTGCTACAGAAATCCTCATTACAACCATTAACTAAGGAAGAGGTGAAATCTTTATGATTATTCAGAGTAGCTGTATCTGGTAAGGTTTTGCAGATATCAGTGATGTGAGAAATAGCCAACGCAGAAGCTCCTCAAGAGGTGGTAAGAGACCACCAAAATGCACATCAGGAACATTTACATCCCACACTGAACTGCTGCAGCTGACAAAGAAGCACCATTTTTATTTAGCTCCTGGATGGAGAAGATTCAGTTCTTGCAGTTAACTCCAATACAAACATAGAAATGCAACAAATCAATTTTAAAACTAATTGACTTTTGTGATCCAGTTCTAAATTAGTTTTCATATTAACACCTGATAAACAATACTGAAGTCCAACATGGAATAAGTTATAATACTTGGAAACACCGCTGGTGTAATTCTGCAGTAAAATACTACAAAACTACGTAGAGAAGTATCCTACACAGCATATGTGGGCAAGGGGGGGTGGGGGTGGGGAGAGGGGGGGAATGACAGCACGCAAAAAAACCTGCAAACACCACATTGTCCACTTCTTGGAAACATATCCAAGCTGACTCCGTTGAAGCAGCATAATGAACATGCATAGTAGAAACAGGGTCCAATATGGACATTCTTAGGGTCATCTTCTTTTTCCCCTCCTTTTGGGCAGCGTGAAAAGCAGGTCTGGAAAGCCACAGGAAAGCTGTATCAAATATCATTTGCATTTGGTGGTCTTAGCAACTTTGCACTGGGCAGTAAGAATGCTGTATGGCATCGCATCAGCGTGGTCACCAATCGGCCTTTCTGTGCCGCATCATCTGCTTTTTCACGTTACTGAAACAGCTTACTACGCAGTGCTTGATCTCTGATGAGGTAATCGATACACAGTACAGGAGTTTAACTCCTAGTATGTGCTGAACGCCAAATAAATTAGTGGACACCGTCTACCGCATGGGGATATATTCACAGTACAATACTGAGCATACGTTTGTCAGCAAAAAAATTTAAACTACTGCCTGGAAAGACTCAGCTTTCAATTGAACGCTGAGCCAATTTTCACTGTCAGAAACATCTAGGAACTTATTTATTTTGTTATTAGTCTGATATTAACTCCATCTGTTGAGGTTTATTTGAAATGCATGTTATCCCTATACTGTAATAGGATGCAGTTCTCTGATATTCTAGATGAAATAACACATCCTCATCACAATGTGTTTGCAATGCAAATTTTGTCATAACTTCAACAGTTTAAGAAATTGCCCAAAACGTGCTATTGGGATTGGACTTGAGTCTTCATAGAAACGTGCTTAAAATGGACCAAATGCAAAATTGTAGACCAGCAAGTCTGTGAAGCTTTTAGGTAATTTCTCCAAGAATTCCTTCAGGGGGTACATAAGCTATTGCCTATTTTACCAACAAAACCAGTCGTCTCTGATTATTATGGCAATGCACCCCAGAGCCAAGTCATTATTCTGTCGTTTAGTAACCACATGAGGAAGAAAACTGGACTGAAGTAAAATAAGACTTTTTCTGCTTGTTAGCAAAATAAAATAATAATTAAAAAAAATGTACACACAGACTTTTGTTAAGTGACACAAGAATATTCCACTCACTCTGAAATGAATGATGGATGAAAACAGCCCACCCTATTTTTCCTTTCACTTTTTGGAATCTAGGTCCCTTTTAAATTATATACACTGTAAAAACAACAACAACAAAAGAGTATTGCTTAGAACATAGGAAAGCAAAACATATCTGTATTTTCAAAATTAAGTCTTTATGACATGCTTTTTCTGGCCACAAGTATTTGCTGAATTGGACAAGATCGTCTGAAGTTTGAGTCATTCCCTTTGAAACTCTATGCTTAGCAAAACCTTTAAACAGGAAATAAATCTATAGCATTAAGCTACATTTTCTGTACTTAGAGACTGCTCCTATTCAAGGTATCTTCTTTTTAAAGCTGGATCCCACTTGCAATATTTATTTTCAACCAAAAAGCTATATTCTGTTAGCTTTATAGCAAACACAAATGAACTATTGTGCCTTCTGCTTTGTACACTGACATTTGTCTTGACCTGTGCTTTTAATCCAGATTTTTCTTCTTGGCTTAAAGCAGCTGGAAACTAAAATACTCACACTTGGCTTGTTCCATAGGTCTTATTTGACATTTTATAAAAATAAAGTAAGAGTAGTTTTGTGGAAGGGATATTTATTAATAGTAATACTGAGAATCCAAGCATGTTAAAGAGTAAATACTTCACAGTACTCAATATAGAGTTCCCTTGAACATTACACGTCTTCAAAACTTTAAGAGTTTTTGAGGTTTCCCCCCAACTTCTTTATGCTTTTCTTTTAAGAAAGTTTGCCAAATCCTATTTAGTCTGCATGCATAAAAATAATAAATGACTACTCGAATTTCAAATAAAAGAAATACATTGATATGAAACAAAAAAAGTACTTAAGTAGTATTTATTCACAGAAATGTAAAATGTCACTGTAACATATGGTAAAAGAACTTCAGTCTGAGATTTGTTATATATTTAAATCTAAAAACAACAACAAAACCCAGCGCTTGAGATAAATATTGTGCTGTGTACAGAAGGTATCAAATTACATTTCAGGTGAACAATAAGTTTCACAACTGCAGTAAACTTTATTTTTAAATCTTATTCATTCTTATAAGAGAAGTAAGAGATGGACAAACTGAAATGTATTTCAGCATGACTGGATATGGCATGGGCCTTTATCAAAATACAGCTTTCTCTTCTAAAATATCAGAGGAATGGCTAACCTAGAAATTGTGCAAGAGACTAATGAAAGTGAACCTAGAAATAAATACTGGTATAGGATGTACTGCTAGCATTATATATTATTTAATATTGTTAAAACAGAAATGCTATTCTATTCCACTTGAAGCTCTCTGCACACGAATGAAATGCTTAATGCTGTGGGAATATTTGTATTTTATGATTCAATTAAGGACACAACTAATCAAAATTACATTCAAGAGAGACAACTCTTCCTGTGGTTCAGACACAACCTCATTGCTTAGGAGCACCCATATGAACAAATATATCGGGGTTCAGCTATCTTTCCATCTTCTATATATTGACTCCTACTAATTTTAAAGTAAATCCAAGCCTTCTCTCTTATTTCTTGCATAGTCCCCATGATCAGCCTTTTTATCGCTCAGGAACATGAATCTAGACATTCTTTTAACTTTAACTGCTAAATCCTCGTATCCAGATGTACAACTTTGTGTCCGCTTGTAAAAACATCTCATCTTGCTGACTTATTTCAAACTTTGAGCTTTTTTTGTGTATGCTCTTCTTACCATCTTTTTGTCTTCTCCTTAGTTTGTAAACATTAGGATAGCAATAATAATCTTTCTTGTCTTCGTACCACACAAAGCACACTGAGACCTGATCTGTATCTAGCACCTTTTTTCCAATATAGGAACATCAGCACAAGAAGTACTATGGATCATTTTCACAGTCACACTTTTACAGGAACAATCCTAATGCAGGCTGACTAGTTCATAAAGCAAGCAAGGGAAAAACCAGACAGCCCCATACACCCTATATATACACCACTTTATACTAAATTATAATAAAGCAAGCCTGAGGGAAAAACCGGACAGGCCCATACACCCTATATATACCACTATATACTAAATTATAAACTGAAGCTATACCTGTCTTCCAAACCATGCATAAGGACATAAAAAACAAATAAAACTTCAAAGAACCCAAGACCCCTACTTGAACCATAAGAAAAGCCCAGATACAGGTAGAGGTAACTCTAATGTTATCTTACTCCTCTACAGTTTTGTAAGGAGAGGGTTTTGGTTTGTTTTGTGGTCTGGTTTTTTTTTTAATGTCTTCAAGTTTTTACACAGAAACATTTCATATAATGATCAGGACATTACCAGAAGGAACTACTACTGATACTGTATGTATTAAAATAAGGATAGAAACAGGAAAAGGAAAATTCTTAACCAAAAAAGTTACTTCCAGAAAATATTATTCCATTCAAGCATGCTTATTTAGTTTGATTCTGAAAAAATTAAGTCAGAAGAACATGAAGAATAATTTTAATTTGGAAATGCTGCTTCCAATATGGAAAATTATGTTAATATGCAGAATCACTTAAATATTTAAAACACTTAAAATGCAAAGAGTTTTTGCTCCTAGTTTTTAACCACATATTTCTGGAAACTTTTTATTATGTGAAAATATTCATTGCTTTGCCTTTTCATCCTTTATAGGATTTTAATATGCTTTGTAGCTCAACTATTCGAATTTCCCACAGGTCATAAATTCCACTTTTTAAACATCTCTACTGACAGACTTCAAGACTAGAATGAGATTTAGATTACTTGCATCACTTTCTGTCAATTATCCACCTATTACTTATTCACTTGAGCTATCCAAGTGTTATAGCAATACATTAATAATTTCTACATGAATTCCTATGCATTATTTTTCAGTTGCCACATGACAAATAACTATATCATCACCTCTGTCAGAACTTTTTAATCAGTAGATCTCAAAGGTCTTTGCAAAGAGGGAAAATACTCAGCAGTTACGTTGCTTTAGCAGTTCATTACTTTTTCACAAGGAATCAGCTTCTGTGAACAGTTTGTTTCAAAAACAGGACGGATTTTTCTGATTTCCCAATCTGGGCTTCTTATGGATGGTGGGAAGACAGCTTGTTATGGAATTAAAAAAAAAAAAACCCACAAACAAAACACCAAACAAAAAAAACCCAAAACAAACATTTACTATTTTGGCACATTAAAATTTTGCAAATATCCTGAAGTTCAGACAGTTTTCAGAAAACAAAAGAACCTAAATGAAATGTTCTGATGAAGCCAATTTCATTAATGCTTTGCTTCATAAATAAATAATTAAAATATGAGATTTTATTTTTCATTCTGGTATGACAGATCTATCTTAGCTTTCCTCCTGGTATGCCAATGCAGTATGCCATCTATTACCAATAAGCACCTCAGCCTTGTGTTGTAGATGAAAGAATAGAGACACAGAGACCCCTACAGTTAAAGCAGAGATTGGTGAAGGCAGAGACCTGGTCTTCTTCCATCTCTGCCAGGCTACCTTGCCTCCTGTGGGGTCTGTTTACATAAATGAACACTTGCAGGTTGCAGAACACAGTCATGCATCCATGAAAACTGTGCTGTTACTGTAAGTGCCTTAAAAGAAAGAGGGGCCTACAGTTGCTCTCTTGCCTACACATTATAGCATAACTTCCCAAGAAAAAATTCTCAGTGCAATGAACCTCTCCTACTCCAAACAGTCACTTCAGATGAGCCTTCACAGGGATCCAACACCTGCAAGTGCTCTGACAACACATCTCCATCTCAAGTGTTCCACACAAAAATTTAGTGTTTCTACTCCTTCCCTCCAAAAAAGGCAAATGTCTTACCCCCATTAACCCTTTAAAAAGGATATTTTAATAGTGGATTGTTATAATGTACTCATTCATAATGCAGACGCTGGCATCTGGAGGAAATTTTTTGAGGGGTGAGAAAGGTAGGTGTACATAGGTGCTTTTACAAAGTTGGGTTTTTTTGTATATTGAAGTCTACCAGCGTGTTGTGGTTTGGGCCTCAAACCAGGACACAGTGTTGTTGGGCAGAAAGGAGTTGGTAAGTTGCACCCATACACTGCAAAACTGTTAGCGCAGTATGGCTTAAATAGCAACAGCAAAACTTACTTCACTTACAAAATCAAAAGGTAGGATAAGGTGGAGTGGAGAGCTGCAGAAACTGAACATAGCTACCTCTGCCAAAGAAACCAGAGCCAATGTAGAATCATAGAATCTTCATGGTTGGAAAGGACCTTTGAGATCATCGAGTCCAACCATACACACACAAAAGAAACCCTACAATCTCTGCCACTAGAGCATGCCCTGAAGGCCAAACCTATAAGTTTCTTAAATGCCTCTAGGGATGGTGACTCAACCACCTCCCTGGGCAGGCTGTTCCAGTGCCTGACCACTCTTTCACTAAAGTAATTCTTCCTAATATCTAATCTAAACCTCCCCTGCTGCAACTTCAGACCATTTCCTCTGGTCCTGTCATTATTCACTTGGGAGAAGAGGCCGACACCCATCTTTCTGCAACCTCCTTTCAGGTAGTTGTAGAGGGCAATGAGGTCTCCCCTCAGCCTCCTCTTCTCCAAACTAAACATGCCCAGTTCCCTCAGCCTCTCCTCATATGACTTGGTCTCCAGACCCCTCACCAGCTTGGTAGCTCTCCTCTGGACACGCTCCAGCACTTCAATGTCCCTCTTGTACAGAGGGGCCCAGCACTGAACACGGTACTCGAGGTGAGGCCTCACCAGTGCCGAGTACAGAGGCACGATCACTTCCCTACTCCTGCTGGCCACGTTATTCCTGATACAAGCCAGAATGCTGTTGGCCTTCTTGGCCACCTGGGCACACTGCTAGCTCATATTCAGTTGGCCGTCCACCAGCACCCCCAGGTCCTTTTCTGCTGGGCAGCTTTCTAGCCACTCTTCCCCAAGCCTGTAGCATTGCTTGGGGTTGTTGTGACCGAAATGCAGGACCCTGCACTTGGCCTTATTAAACCTCATACAACTGGCCTACAATAGCACAGAGAGCTAAAATGATTTTGCTGGTTTTTACTACAGCTAAAAGCCTTTTGACTATAGTTAAGGGAAAAAGCGTAGCTAGGAAAAGCACGTTAACACAGGCAAAAGTGTCAAAGGGCATCAATTAAAGAGGGATATTAACATCATTTCAGGAACTTCAGAAGCAGAGGTGCTGCCTGCTTGTATTCACACAAGGTAGATCAACTACTCCTACCTGAACTTCACACAGTCTACTAGCCAAAGCACTTGCTTCCGGAATTCAGCCTTTCACATCAAAAAAGGTCAGCTCCCAGCTATTAAGTGACTAAGAAAAAAATTCCTCTGTGAAGGCAGGACATCAGTATTATACTAGAACTAGATTATAAACTCTTTGAAACAAGGTCTGAACCTTACTAGGAATTTATTCAGAATAGATCCAGACTCTGTTATCTGCTAAACTGCAGTGTATAGGCACCACTACAATCTTAATAAAAACAACAGTAGGACAGGAAGGATTTATAATAGGTACTAATACATCTTCAGAGGACATAAAAACACTGACACATAAATTCTGAAGGAAGCTGACCTTCAGCTAGCCTTTAACAGCAAAACATCCAAGTGACTCACAAATGGGTCATGTAGCTAAACTGAGATTAAAATTCATATAAGCATCTTGAAAAGAAAAGAGGAAAAGAACAACAACGCTACTTACTCGCTTGCTCAGAAAAGTCAAAGCACAAAGCCATATCTATGAGAAAAATACCTACAAACACAACACTCTCTTTACAACATGCATTGAACTTACCTAGATTGAAGAAAATCTTCTCCAAGACAACAAGTTCATCCTTGCTTTTTATAAAATTATGTTCTAAATCCACCCCTCACTACATCAAAAAAACTTCTCCCTAAATTCACTAGGCATCTTCAGTCACCTTTGTTCCTTCATTTCTGTCCTTCCAGCGTGGCCAGCTGCAAACAATGCTCCTGCTTGGGCAGCCCCCAGCTGTAGCTGGGGCAGCAAATCAGACCAGCTAATTGGGGAGTTACACTGCAGCTGTACCCCTGCCACTAAAAACTTGCCTTTCACACCCCTCTGTAACCCTCATTTTTTAGGAGACTGCAGGAATTACAGATCACAGAATGGTTAGAGTTGGAAGGCACCTTAAAGATCATCTAGTTCCAAACCCCCTGCCATGGGCAGGGACACCTCCCACTAGACCAGGCTGCTCAGAGCCCCATCCAGCCTGGCCTTGAACACCTCCAGGGATGGGATGTTAACAACTTCCCTGGGAAACCTGTTCCAGTGCCTCTCCACCCTCATTGTAAAGAATTTCTTCCTAATGTCCAATCTAAATCTCCCCTCTTTCAATCTGAGTCCGTTACCCCGTGTCCTATCATAACACTCCCTGATAAAGAGTCCCTCCCCATCCTTCCTGTAGGCCCCCTTTAGGTACTGGAAGGCCACTAATAAGGTCTCCTCGAAGCCTTCTCTTCTCCAGGCTGAACAACCCCAACTATCTCAGCCTGTCCTCATAGCATAGGTGCTCGGGCCCTCTGATCATCTTCATGGCCCTCCGCTGGACCCGTTCCAACAGGTCCATGTCCTTCTTGTGGTGAGGACTCCAAAGCTGGACGCAGTACTCCAGGTGGGGTCTCACCAGATCATAATAGAGGGGCAAATCACCTCCCTCAATCTGCTGGCCATGCTTCTTTTAATGCAGCCTAGGATGCAGTTGGCTTTCTGGGCTGCAACTGTGCACTGCTGGTTCATGTTGAGGTTCTCATCCACCAGCACCCCCAAGTCCTTCTCCTCAGGACTGCTTTCAAGCCGTTCTCCACCCAACCTGTATTTGTGCCTGGGATTGCCATGACCCACGTGCAGGACCTTGCACTTGGCCCTGTTGAACTTCATGAGGTTTGTACAGACCCACCTCTCAAGCCTGTCCAGGTCCCTCTGGATGGCATCCCTTCCCTCCCGTGTGTCGACCGTGCCACACAGCTTGGTGTTGTCGGCAAACTTGCAGAGGGTGCACTCGATTTCACTGTCCACGTCACCAACAAAGATGTTAAACAGCACTGGTCCCAATACTGACCCCCGAGGAATGCCACTCGTCACTGGTTTCCATGTGGACATTGAGCCATTGACTGCAACCCTTTGAGTGCGGCCATCTAGCCAGTTCCTTATCCATCGAGTGGTGGATCCTCGAGACTTTTATCCTTTTGACGTGGGAAGTTAGCTCCTTATCTTTCTATGTGTTTTTTGTTTGTCTCCTCACATGCAATTGGCATGGTGCTAAAGCTAAAACAAGCAGAAAGTAATGAAAAGAGAAACCCCTTCTTCTCAATTCAGTATTAAGGAGCCATGGATTACCAGCTGGATGATGGTGTACTGAAGAAAATACATGCTCACAGCCTCCAAAGATTGAAAGGTGAAAACATTGGCCAATTCCTTGCACTTCTTGTAGTAAAGCTATTTGCCAGTTTTCTGCTGGGATTGCCCTTGCCTTCTGAAGGACAAAAAGGGACAAGAAATAGATGGTAGCCATCTCAGACAAACTCAGACAAAACAGGGGTCAGGGTGCTCACAATGAAAAGAATAACAAACCGTCAAGATACTAAAAGAACATTAAGCAGCAATCTCTGAGAATATAAAAGATGAAAACTAAAATGTTTAAAAGGCAAGAGTAAACAGAATTTGCATTACCTCTCTGATTCACTCTCCAAGAAGAGAAATGAGTAAGTACTTTTAGAAATCTGCTGTGTGCAATGAATATTGAAAGTAAAAAATGGAAACTTACATTCTTAAAATCCCATCAACTTGAGAGAGTAAATGACATTTCTGATGCATTTTCCAACAGAATTGGTGACAAAGTTCCCTTTGAAAGAGCCTTGAGTTATCTGTCTGACCAATTTTCTCCAAAAGGAAAAGCTGCACGTAAAATATTTTTCTTTGGGGAAATATGACAATAATCTGATTAGGCAGTCACCAACATTTATGACAGATTATGACACACATGAGTTTGTTGAAATCCTGACAAAATCAGTACAGTTTTTTTCACCAACCAAGCTTTGAAGACTAGTTTATAGCAAGTCAATGCTGGATAATAGATCTCGTTTGAGCTACAGGATTGGCCAAATAATGTGATCTATCACTGGAAAACAACTATTTTTCTACTAGTTCATAAACCTTAGTTCTGGAAAAGCTTCTCTCAAGTAGTAAGCATTTAATACACTTACAGAGTGGGCAGATACTTCCCCTGAAGTATGATCAACATTTACAAATCACTACAACAAATGCCGTCAGAAAATACAAAATAAAGACTCATGGTAACAAGCCACTCTCCACAAACAATGAGACTCAAACACAAGCTTCATGTGAAGGAAGTTCTTGAAGTTGGTAGGCAACTCCTGCTTCCTTACTGAGAAAGCAGGAAGAAACACAGACGGAGAGAGAGCAGTAGAACAAAAAATACACATTTCATTAGCAGAGATGAGAAAGGCAAAGCTTTTGATACAACAAAGATCAATCATGGAGCTACCAAGGCATCAATGGGCCTGACAACTCAAGGCATTGCTAGTACAGCTTGTTCTACAAACACTAATAACAAATAACATTGCAATTTGCCTTTAAAGCAGTGATTCCCAGAATGGAAGTCTGTAGGGCCACCCATGAACCACAAGGCCACAATATTTGGTAAATGAAAGCACTTAGCCGCCCTCTCCCACGAGGACTGTGCACTCCCCAGCAGCTTGGTAAGGGAACCGAGGGAGAGAGGCCTCAGCCCTGTAGCTGCATGCTGACCCAGAAGGCAAATCAGTCTGGCGAACATCAAATTATACATTCATGTAGAAAACTGAAGCGTATTGATCTGGTGAAATCTCAAAGATAATCCAGTTTGCAATGGAGCCGAGGCACAACTGGATGACACCACGTGATAATTGGTGAATCTGTGGTGGAGGGAAATAAAGACCCTGCTGTTTTGGGGTTAATTTGATTTCCTCTGGAAATCGAAGAACATTATTTGGGTTTGTTTCTACCTTTAAAGCTTGCAGAAGCTATGATATTTTACCTGAAGAATACCATTTAGCTACTACAGTAGGACAAGATTCACCCTTATTAAGCAGTTTAGATGATAATGATTTGAAGTAAAAATTAGTTGGAGTAATAGTGAAACAATGAAGCCAAGCGTGTCAGCAAAGTTGATCAACAAGATGTATTATTCAAATTTTTACTAATAGGATTAATAGATGGAATAAATAAGCAGAGAAATGAACTAGCAAGTTGCACATAAACACCATATATTCTTTTATATATATACTATATTGTCTTATATAATTTATCTGATTTTTTTTTTTAATAGAGGGAAGAGAAGAGAGAAAGCAAAACCCAGGATACTAGTAACACGACTGCCATCTTAAGAGTTATTGTATAATTAAAATTCACTTCCTAGCATGAAATTTGGGAATTAGTGACAGGAGCACCAGGGAAATGTATATCATTCACAGTATGAATAAGAAAAGTCCATTCATTATTTCATACATACAGTATGCTAACTGATGTAAATTATACATTAGTAAGTTTGATTGCATATCTGTTAATCCTTGGAAAAAAAGCACTAAGAGATCAGGTTTGTATCAAATGTATTGAGTTTCACTGAGCTTGCATAGTATGCAGGCTCTAGATACAGGGGCAGCATAGGCTA
This sequence comes from Dromas ardeola, assembly GCA_013398915.1. Lineage (NCBI taxonomy): Eukaryota > Metazoa > Chordata > Aves > Charadriiformes > Dromadidae > Dromas > Dromas ardeola. The sequence continues at coordinate 144,100 of VYZM01024089.1, read as the reverse complement.
TCAAATGTTTCAAATGTATATAGTTTTAATATTTCAGTTCTGAAAAAGAGAAAATCCAGAGATATTCCCAAAAGACAGTATTTAGGGAAGACGTGGAATGAACTATGTTGAAAGTTCACAGGCTTCTTTTTCTACACTAGCTCCTTAAGACTTTAATATACTTTGCATATCTGCCTTTATCAGAAATACTGACCAATACGTTTAACAAATGACACCTCTCTGAGTCCTACGAAAATACTGGAATAAAATATAAGTTCTAAACATATAATAATTCAGCGACTAACAATAAGCTTTGCACTTCTGAACAGTGAATGAGGATTGTGGGTTATCGATGCTCTTATTTTAAGATAAAATATGATTTCTCGTCATGAAAGTAATTCAATTCATAACATACATGTACCTCCCTTTACTGACAAAAATCATATTTATAAGTACGGGGATGCCAGGGATTTCAATACTTGTTCCTACATTGATGAATTACAAAATTAATGCAGGTACATGTTATGAATTCAGAACTATTTCACAGCTTTATTATGTTTATTAACAAATGACACCAGCCAAGTGATACATGTTTTTCATCTCTGAATTGGCAACAGAATACGTAAGAAAATATTTAATCTGGGTATCTCAGTTCAGGCAGTGCTGTTCAACAGTGTCTGTTGCCTACAGTCATTCAAAGCCTTGTTTTCACTCTTCAGAGTCTTTTCTCCCTAGAGTAAACATGTAGGGAATGCAAGACAAATCAATTTTACTGCAACTCAAATCAAAGACGGGCAACCATAAGCCAAGTGCAAAGGATGCCACAGTAATGAAACTGGCATTTGTTTTTATCTTGAGATAACTGTGCATGTTATAAAGCTGTTCATGAACTAGTGGTAAAACACCCCTCTTTAGTCAGTGAAAACAAGAACTTTGTTACAGAGACTCTTACTGCAGCAGCTCTTCATTAAATCCATACACCTGATGAGTATAACAGCCTCCCTGCCCTACTGGAAAATGGCTTTACCAAGTGCCCCCAACCATTTCTGTTGGTTTGGGTTTTTTTCGTCTTCATGATTTACTTTCAAATCAGATAGAAATTTTAACTAACAACATCAGTGGGAGACACTCACCGCTCCCACTGACAATTCGAGCCTTAGCTTCAGCACTAGTGATTAAATTAGGAAGTCAAACAAGGTAAATGTGGGAGAAGTAAACAGAGACATCTTTGCTGCACCTTCTATTCCAAACTGATTATGCTGATGGCCACATTTTTTTTTTAAATCACTAATGTATCTGCCCAAACAATCCATTTGACATTGTTTTCACAAATAAGTAATTTAACCTACTGAAATTTTTCACAGAATCTAATCGGCTAACATAATAAAAGGGGACAATTGAGGAGGAACACACAAACTAACATCAGTAACTTCCAGATGCTGGCAATTTGCCTGTTCTTTACAAACCCAATGTGTCCTTTGTTTATTAAGATGGACAAAGCATTCCCTACTTGTTCAGCCAAATACGGTGGCAAAACATGAACATTTATTTTAACAACCTTAAATTCAAGGACAATCCAAAGAGAAAGGAGCAGGAGAACAAACTACTTCACAGGACATTAAAAAATCCATCATACTGACAGAGCTCTCTTCTCCAAGGAAGCAAGAAAAAATTTCCAACACAAAGTACTGAAGACAAGCCAACTCCCAGATATCTGCATCACTTAGAACTGGACAATAAAACAGATTTTGCGTTTACTTAATTACTCATTTCATTCATTTCTTCATTTAGACAGTTCTTTAGCTGGATTTAAATAATTATCTGGTTTGCTTTGAGAAAAGGTAAAGAACAGACTATGTTCTCTTATCTTGATTACAACTATTGTTATCATTTATGTTAAACCACTTTATGTCTTCACTTCCACTTTTCATTGAGAAACTTCCTTATTATCTTCGTGAGTCACACGGAAAGCATAATCAAACAAGTCACAGTTAACAAAGAATATGTTTTAAAGCAACTGTAGCTTCTTAGTGTCGAATGCAGCTTTCTTTTTTTCCCCAGAAAATACAACCTTTTCCAGTAGAGAAACAGTTATTTCCTTGGACTTTACATCTAGTTGTTTCTTTTTCTGATCTTTTTGCACAGACATCAAAGTCCATTCTAATTGCTTTCTATTTCAGCAAATTTGGCAGAGCTGGTTGCTTCAAACCTGATAAAAGCTCCTTTTAGGTCAACATGCCCAGGCTGCTCTTACATCTGAATTTAGGCAACCCATGTGCTTGCCCACATTATTTACTCTTTAAATCCTCCCACTACTCATATCCTAAGATAGTTCGTCTGTTGAAAACATCATGAAAGGTAAGGCACGTAATAGGTGCACAGAGTTACCCAAAATTAAACGTATTTTTTTATAAGGGAGGAAGGTAGCTATTAAATTGGTTTTGCCTCTCAGATTTTCCAACTGAGGACTCCCCCAGGCAGACTCCAAATGAATAGTTTCTGCTTGGCCAGCTGCTCTTTTGACCACATACTCGTTCCTGATGGTTCCTTATCACAAATGAAACTGTGGCCGTGTCAGTCTACTGCAATTCAGCCTACTGACAGGGTTATTATTCTATTAATTTCCCTCCAGCTTTGTGTTAATGTAAGTCTGGATGTTGTGCTTTGCTAGTGGAACAGCATCTCCTGCTAGAACACAGCTTTCAGACAACTTCTACTTTTGAGTTAAGTGTGCCTATTAATAGCAAATCTACTCTGACTTTAATAAACTATCCCCACGTTTTCTTCTCTGTAACAAATTTGCATCTTCAGTCCATATTTCACAGCCTTACACTAACCAAACCAAACATAAACTGAAGTGTTAATAACTGTGGTGACTCAAGGTTTTAGTGAATTAAATGTGTAGAATCTTATATACATTTATCTACATTTACCTTTAATGTTTAGTTTCAGTGGAAGGGATAACAAACTCAAGTGGCAGAATTCCTCGCGACAGGAGGCAGCAAAAGATGACCAACACTTTGGTGCTCAGGGGCATGTCATATTTTCAATAGAGTAACTTTTAACTGCAGAGCTAGAGAGCTCAACCGATTGGGTATTTGTGCGGAACCATTTCCTATTAAATAAATGACTTTTTCATTCAATAACGGCAGTACAACATTGCCCATCGGCAGTGATAACTACTCAAGCTCGGTTCAACGTTACTGAAGCAAAGCAACTGATTTAAGTAGAAAGATTGTGCAATGAAAATTATTTTTATTTAAGACAGTTACATTTTAGATATCTACAAGTATAAAAGGTTAAGCGACACTGTACATTTTAGCCTGGCTACTGAATCAAAAGGAAAGGTTTGTACAGATGCTATGAAAAAAATTAAAAGCTAAATTTTCTTTGTGGAAAAAGGAAAAATATAATGGCAACTACAGCAGCTCCAGTCTGAAATCTAGATCATGCAGACAGATGTAGTCATCAAAAGTTTTTATCCTCTACCACTGAAGGGGTCACCATCAAAATATCTAATGGCTGTATATAGAACATCGTTTACATCATTTGTAGAAAAGTTCTATTAAAAGTCCTACGTGATGGATTACTTAGGCTAAAAGCAGCAGGCAACCAAGTTGGAACAGAAATATTGAATAGATCTAGTTAAAGAACAGAAAAATTAGAGTATAAGCAAAAGAAGATATATATCCAGCAAAGGAAAAACACTTAGAGGAGTCCTGCTGTACGTGCTAGCATTAGGGCAAGAATAGCATTTTTGAAGATAAAAGAGAGCGAACCAGACACATCCAAGGATTAAAAAGGGCAGAAATGTGGACAGGTAAAGGAAAAAAATCTTCATCAAGGCAGCAGAAAAGACAGCTGTAAAAGCATGGGCTGGAAGCATGTAAAACTACAGAATATGTAGACTGCATCACTTTGACTTACATTTTAAATAGAAAAATCAGACAAAATAATATAAAAAGAGATTAAAGAGAAATACAGTCAGGACTTCAAAAAGACACTTTCTGAATTAAAAATATATACAGTAGCTTCCACGTAAGAGACTGAATTTGAAAAAGAAGAGAAAAAACCCCTGCATTCATTTTGCATCAAGCAGTGTGACAGTTTACAGGAGAACTATTAGCCAGTATAAATCAACACTAATGCACTTTAATGCAAATTTTCCCTTTACTTGTACTTCACGTGGATGTTGTTAGGATAAGAACAGAGGTTAGGGAGTGGAAAATGTGTATTTTATCACTGTGTTTCTGTTTGTCTAAGGGAACACTGGAATTTCTGTAGCTAGGACTCTGCCCACATTCACCATGAAAGGATAGGAAGAAAGGTTTTGCTTTGTTTCCTGAAACAGCATGCTTCCCCAAAGCAACACATCATCTCAAACAGCAGTCTCTTAAAATTGCTTTATTGTAACCCTTGGAAAAGAGTGAGATTTCAGGGATTCTTAACTCCAGCTACATTGTTGCTTTAAGTAGTTGATTGTCACTACATCTGATCTCAGTGAAAAGATGTATACTTATCCTAATTAGATGTTTTCATCAAGTATATTTGAAAACACCTAGATTGATACAAAATAAAAAGGTCAGTCGCAAGGGCACTTCGTCCTAAAAGACGGAAGAGTACAGAGCAGGGAAGGACATGGGAAGGGATCACCCATCTCTGTGTGAAGAATTCCTTGATAAACTGTCAAGTACCATTGATGTCTTACAAGGAGACCATTGCAGCTTCAAAGAAATGAAATGCTGCTTAATGTAGGCAGAGGAGTGCTAAGACTGAGGAGTGCTATCTCCTGAATAAATTCAAATTAAATATGTTTCAACAGGAAGGACTGCTTCCCACTACATGTCCTACAGCTTACTGGAAAGTAAGCAAGCTATTAAGGCTTGCATATCACACTGGGATATAGCACTTCTTGGGAAATAGTTGATGCAGGAAGATACAATCCCTATAAAGATGCATTTCAGGAGAGCATCAACAGCAAGTTAGCAGGGTGTTTATCTGGGACACTATTCAGGCTTAATACAGTGTAAATACAGCAAGTGTTTACAAATACAGAAAGTATTCTTCCAGTTTTTTGTTTATGTCCATTATTTTAAGAAAAAAAAAAAAAGAAAAAGTTGTAGCTGTGCTTTTCAGATTGGATATTGAAGATAAATATTTTTCAAGGTATTTTCTCTAAAGCTGAATTTGAATCCATGGTGAAAAAGTAGCTAACTGTCTAAAAGCAAGTTATTCCTTTCCAAAACCCCACACTGCAGGGCACTAGAACATGTTTCAGAGGCTGAACTGAGAGCTGGTACATCGGCAGTGAGGAGGAGGAGGATGGGTGCCCCTGTGCGATGACAAAGAGACGGATCTGCAAAGCAGATGGAATGAGCTGTAAATATTTCGTTGTGTTCTCATTGTTACCATTGATTACATGCTACGGTTCTCATAGCTAAACTAGAAAGGTTTAAAAAAACTGTCAAGCGCATATTCTCAGACTGCAACATGTGAAATAATCCTGTAGTATCATTTCCACAATCAAGTAGGTACGCTTCATGGATAGGATTAAGAAAACATGGAGAATTATTTTGTCATGTATCTTTTTGGTGGTTTCTTGGGATTAAATTATCCCAGACTCCCACTTAGACTGGAAATATGTTGGGTTTTGTCTTTTCACATTAGATTATAAAAGTATTTATTTCTCTAACAGAAGATATAATTAGAGAAAAGGTTGAAAATTTACAAAACTTAAAAGGGACTTAGAAAATGTGAAGTACAGATGTCCAGTTTTTCAATAAGCAGTACTCAACTTCATGCTCTCTTTGTAAGCATATTCCATATTTGTGTAGGGTTCTGTCTTTGCACCATTCACTTAAACCAATGGCATGGCACTTTTCTTCTGCAATTTTCATATATCCATCTTGTGATTTTAAAGAAAGTAAAATTTACTACCAGGAGGTCTGGTGTCAGTCAACTCCTTAAACTAGTTGTCTCTGCACGATTTTTAAAGTTAATTCTACATCTTTTGTCCCTAAAACTAAATTCTGGGATTAAGACTGAACCTCTGCTTCAAAGTCTGAATTTTCACTTCTCCCCACTTTTTTTTTTTTTTGTTTTTTTTTAATGCAAGGAATTTCAAATGGGGTTATTGGCAGCTTTGGAACAGTCTCCAAGGTTTTCTTGGCATTCAAATGAAACACAGCCTTTTGCCACAATGAATGCTACTATTTGCTAATGCTTTGGGGCTGTTGAAGCAGAAGAGGGAGCACTAGCATCCCTTGTGCTCCCACCCAGACAGCAACAACAGAATTGTCACAAAATGATCCATTAGTACCAAATGTATTTTTTTAATAATATTACTTTTAATTCTCTCATCTTTCTCTTAAGTATTAGTATGTGGCCAATACCTTAAGAAGAAAAATGAAAACAGCACCGTGTGGCTGTGTAAATTTAAAATAGCAGAACTGCTATTTTGTGATTATTTTTTAATTATGACACATAAAACTTCATCTCCATGACTTAATACGATCCACCATGTCATTTACTACCACCATACACACTGTGCTATTAGTATTTATTTAATATGAGGAGAAAATACCTGAAAAAGACCCTTCCCCGCTCAAGTTTTCCAATAGGATTTATCAGATTACCTTCCAATACAATCCTTGTGCAGACTTTGGAATGCTTGGTGGAGGCCCAGTGTTTTATTTAGAATGCTGTGCAGTGTATTGCTTACACTGCTTATCTTATAGGAGGTTTTTTTATTATGATTCTAAGGATAAAACGTCAGAAAACCTTTTTGTAAGGCTAAGTTAGATGTAGTGCTCCCAAGATTCATTTGACAGAAAATATGTCTTTGTACATATTGAATACAACTTCTAAACTAATCTATTCCCTAGATCTAATCAATTGATCTAATCTAATTGATTTTTTCTAATACTTATAACAAGTATTTTATGAAAGAATCTATGACGAACCCGCTCTGAGGCATCACAGTGAAAACATTCTCTTAAACATTCCCTTCCATCAAGCTGTATTTTGACTTTCATTGGACTTGTCACAGATGTTAAGGTTACAGAAAAAAGGAATCTCCAAGATATCAAAGGAGAAATTCTCAGTAATTTACATACGGCAAACTACTGAAGCAATTGCTGTTTTAAAAAGATGTTGTGATTGCTATTTCTAATTACAGCATTTGAAAACAGATTACCATTTGCCTAACCTTCTTTAAAGTATATATTTGTAGATAAATTGCCAATACACAACAAATCTATTTAACTTGTGAAAGAAGATGGAGTCTTTTAAAGGTAATGGAAATGCTAGCTATTGAAAACATTACAATAAAAGAAACTAATACTGGCTTCTCCATCCTGGCATGTTCTGTGAAATTACTGGTAGAGGAAATACAACAGTCTGAGGATAAACTATTTCAAGATGTTGGAGAGTCTAAAATAATTTGTCTGGGATACAAAACAACATCAATATGGAAGTGTACCAAAGAACAGATTAAATGATCATATCCTGAGAGGTAAACAGACTTTCTGGATTGGATACCGCTTACTGCAGATAAAGTAAAAAATTCATCTAGCTAGGAAGAGGGAGATAGTGTGTTAAGTTGTTGAAATATGCATTTACTGTTTTACTTATATTCATGCCCTCTTTACAAATCACACGGAAAAGATATGGAAATAAATTCCATATGATTTCACCTAAACATCTGGAGGTCTCAACATTTACCCCCACTCCTGCTTGTGCTATACTGTCACTTGCACCTTTATTTTCCAGTTATTTTCATAAATTTTTTATTCCTTACTGTCCAAGGCTGCCTTCAGGACTCGGAACCTTTGTTCCATCAAACTGCAGGCAACTGACTTTATTGATAGCTCTTGCCACCTCACATCAGCATTTCACAGGCATTGAAATGACTTTGATTCAGCTTCTGCAATAGCATTTTAATGGTAGTGTCTCATCTGCCTTTTACTGAAAAGAAAAGAACAGGAGACTTTAAAGGAAGAAGGAAAAAGATTTCAAGGCAACTAACATATAAAAGGAGATAGCCGATCTCCTAAAGAAATGAGGTTTCTGTGACTGCTGCCTGCCTGTCCATAATTCCTTCCATTAATAAGTGTTGAACTTCTTAGCTTAGCTTACAGAAATTCGCCATGCTACACCAACTCCAAATATTTTGTGCGATCAGAGCATGAAAATAGTGACCCAAATGAAGCAAAGCTCAGAAGTGCACCTTTGCTGTTTGGTCTCATCTGCGAGCTGGCTGGCTGGAACCAGCTACAGCACATCTTGTTTCTTGTCTTTGCTGTGGTGGTAACTCCAGCACAAAACTCTTGTGCTGCAGAGCATGCGGGATGAAATGGCGTTGTAGGACACACATCTACAGACAACTTGGTTTTGCTGTTAAAGTGTCTCATAAATCAACTTAAATTAAACAAGGTACTCTTTTTCTATTACTGCGGTTCTGTCTTCCTTTTGGTATGCAATATATTTGATGGTATACTTAAAAAAACCTAACAAGCCTAAGTGACTGCATTTACAACACTACATAGAAAGCACTACATTAAAATGTATGCTTAAAGTGTCCACTAATGAACCACGTACCTCAAGAAGCTGAAGACACTTTGAAAGGCACCCAAAGCTCGAGTTACTCATTCTGTAAACTGTGCTTTGTGTCTTCTTATACACTTTTTTTTCCCTATTTGCTGGAAAGCAAGATTTTTATATCCCTTTTACACATTTCTGTATTTGAATGAATGCACGCTCTGGCAAGCTTATGCTTCAGACTATTCTTTTAAATGTTTACCCCAAAGTCTTCACATCTAAGAGAAAAAAATGGAAGAGCTTATTGCTGTACACAGAATTAACACATTTTTCCTCATTTAGGAAATAAATGCATATTCACCATTACCCGCTTTGATAGTTCTCTAGAATCTAGTTCTGTAAAAAAAAAAAAAATCTGTGTTAGGTAGTTTTGCTGAGATTTATAAATGGGCCAGCTGAGCCTGTGAATAATGAAACTGCACAGACTACTGTCAAGGAACTGGGTACCAAAACAAAACCTCGCAATTTCTTTTTCATGCTTCACGTTAAAAAAACAAACATACATGACAGGGAAGTCAGTAAATTGCTAAGAAAAAATCCTTTTAACTTTCTAACTCATTAGCTTTTCTGAAGAAATATTAACCTCTGTTAAGACCTCTTATCTGAGATGATCTATGTATACAGATCTGTACATATTACCCTTTTTCCAAAAACTTCCGATACCCTTCCAGTCAATACCAGACAGGCACTTGCTACCAACATTGCAAACTGCTGCTTCTTTTCCAACCTTTAGTTTCTAAGTGAGTTAGAAATGTTTTTGTCACTGTAAAAATGTGTTTCAGTATGCATGTATGGAGCTGAGCTGCTACAATGGATCGTACCTAGTTGGTCTTTTCCCATCATATGCTTTACGATCACTAGTGTGCTCATCTTCAGAATCTTTTTGAGGCAGGAAAGGATCACCTTCTATAATAACGGCACTGAAACAGGAAAATTAAGTAACTTGTGCGAACAGCAATCTCTCCTAACCTACTTCCCTGGGAACAGCTGATGAGATAGATGGTGGTAACTCAAGAGTCCACATGCAATCTGTCATTTCCACTCATGACAAAGGTAAAGAGCACCACGCTGTATTTCTTGTGACATTTACTCAATCTGAAGAAAGACAATATCAACAGCAGTTACACGCCACCTGTCTTAGAAACATAATGCCTCTGTAGTGACAAAGTGTCCATCTTCTATGGGAAATGGCACGTTTCCATGGCACACATCACTAACGTATGTCAGTTAAGATACCATTTATCATAAGCTTTTTGACACTCTATCAACATAT
>VYZM01024089.1:60226-124729 GCA_013398915.1 Dromas ardeola | reverse complement strand
GCCAGGATGCTCTTGTGCCACCTGGGCATACTCTGAATAGTATGTGAACAGCAAACTGCAGCTGTGTGGATAGATGCTCCAGAAGTAGCAAGAAGCAAAGTTTTAACTAAGAACTGAGGACATTTTTGAGAAAAGTGTAAATTGTCTGAAGTGTAAATTTAAAGAAAAAGACCAAGGGATAACATTTGAACCCTCGCATGCCCAGGAAATGAAGTAGGAAAGGCTATTTATAAATCTTGAATACTTCAATGTATTTTCCTGTGGCTGTTATAAACCCTGCCATAAATTTCATACAGGTAATTCCATCACAATGACACTTTTTGTTTCATATCTACATATATTTGTGCACATGTACATGTCCTTATATCGTTGTAGAATTTTAAAATCAAAAGATTACTTCAAAAGAAAATTATAATCAGTATTTAACATTGAGAACAAGTGACAAAGAAGATTCCAACAGCCTGAAAACAATTCTCTCTTGCAACCTCTGAGTAAGTTCAGCTACAGCTGAAAATAGTAAGTGGGATCTGCTTTTTCTGTGATCAAAATAATACAGTGCATTGTGTTCAGTGATTTGTGTGAGAAATAATAATAAACATTATTATGTGTTCTCTCCCTCTTAAGCTGCAGTTCTACTTAGCTTTCAAAAGTGTAAAAATTTTACACTGTGTTTCCTTTTACTGTATTACAGATAATAAGCATGAAAACTTGTCTGTTCAGGTTATTGGTGCAGGTCAAATTAATTTGCTAGAACATTTTTTTATCCAAGGACATGTACAAAAGTTTAACTCATTAAATGTTTGCAGATAAGATATAGAAAAATTGCTTAGCTTTTCTCAGCTTACTTCTCTAGGCAAAAATATTTTTCATTCATCTTTACACGACTCAAATCTGCCTAAATATTCTAGACTGGTCTCCAATATTTGGTTGATTGATTCTCAAGCACCGGAGGGTCCTGTTGCAATGCACAAGAAGCCAAGCAGGCATGGCAGAAAGTCAGCCTGGAATTGGGGAACTCCTGACTGAGGTCATATACAAAAAGGAAATGTATGGCAAATGAAAACAGGGTCAAGCCATCTTGGGAAGAATGTAGAAGGGGTATGCAGGAATACATACCCTGGGTATGTAGGAACAGAATTAGGAAATCTAAAGCCCAGATGAACCTGGAGCGGGATGTAAAAGGTGACAATAAAGCCTCCTCTAGGTACACTGTCAACAAAATGGGAAAATGTGGGATTACAGCTCAATGACGCAGAGGATTTGAGAACAAATAACATGAAAAAAGCTCAGGTACTCACTAAATTTTTTGCCTCAGTCTTTACTGGCAAAGTCTGATCTCAGACTTGAAAAATTCCATCAATTTTCAAAAAGGGCATAAAGGAAAGATTTTGGGTACTACGGACTGGTCAGCCTAACTTCTGTCACTGGAAGGATTATGGAGCAAATCTTTCTCAAAGGCGGCACAGGAAGGAGAATAATGTGACTGAGAACACCTAGCACAGATTTACCAAGGGCAAATTTCACCTGATCAACCTGACTGACTTCTACGATGAGATGAGTGGCTGTGTGGCCAAGGGAAGAGCACTGCTTATTGTTTACCTTAACTTTATCTAGGCTTTTGGTATGGCCTGCCCTTGTATCTGTGGGCAGATTGGAATAAACCCGTAACTAGTTTGCATATGACACTCGGGCAGAGGAAGCGGAATACATTAAGGAGAGCAGGGATGTCATTCACAGAAATTTTGAGAAATGGACAAGTCTTGCATCTGGAAGGGAATAGGCCTATGTAGCGGTAAAGGTTGGGGACTGATTGGCCAGAAAACCACCTTGCAGAAAAGGATTGGGAGTCTTGGTGGACAAGTAGAATGTGACTTCCCAGTACAAGAACAACTGGGGTGAGTCTAACAGAGGTTCAACAAGATGGTGATGGGGGTGGAGCACATGAGGTGTAAGGAGAAGCTGTGTTCAGCCTGAGAAAGAACACTAAGGGTGTGTCTCCTATGCTGTCTGCAGCTAATTAACGTCTGGTCACAGAGAAGTCACAGCCAGACTCTGCTGTGCACACAGTGAAAGGACACAAGGAAACCACCTCACATTGCTGCAATGAGAACTCCCGTCAGGTATAAAGAAAAAAATATTCACAACAAAGATGGTCAAGTGCTGAACTAGGCTGCCCAGAGACTAAGGAACGTCCATCCTTGGAAATACTCAAAATTTGCCTGGAAAAACCCTAAGCTACCTGGTCTACCTTTGAAATCAGCTTTGTTTAAGCAAGGGGTTGTTGGACCCCCAGAGGTCCCTTCCAACCTAAATTATTCTATAGTTTTATGATTCTGTGAGTTTTCTTGCTTGACTTACTGGCATTGCCTTTGCCAATCTTAGCATTGTCAAAACAGAATATGCCATTTCCTCTTAACTGTGACAGGATCTGTCACTTGGAAGTCATGTGACCACATTCAAATGTTGATCTCTTCCCTAAAGATCATAGGCATGATCCTTTGTCTTCTGACCTTTGGAACTTGTCTCTTGGAAAGGAATATTCTCACTTCTACAAGCCCATTTCAGTCTATACAAAACATGACTGCTATAGCCTTTTTGTAATTGCCTGTTGCTATGGCCATGTTACCCCTCTCTAAACATCTTTACTGCTTTTTATTTTCTTTGTTTAAACCCTATCAGAACTCTGCATCTCCTTCTTCTCTATTACTGTGTCTACTGTTGTGTGCCTACAGAAATAACTAGGCTGTCTGTTCTTTAAACCATTTCTCATGACTCATTTTTTGCCATTCGACTTATAAGAGATTAGGTGACTAATCACAGCTAGAGGGACAATAGGAAAAATGAGTTAACTGGAGCCCTGCTTTCCTGGGGATGGCCCTAAACACCTGCCTGCCAATGGGATGTAGTGAATGAATTCCTTGTTTTGCTTTGCTTCCATGTGCGGCTTTTGCTCTATCTATTAAAACTGCCTTTAGCTCAACCCATGAGTTTTCTCACTTTTAATCTTCCAGTTCTCTCCCCCATCCTGCTGTGGGAGGAGTGAGCAAACAGCTGCATGGTGATTAGTTGCTGGCTGGGGTTAAACCATGACAACTCCATAGATTTTTGACACAAAATACAAACAGAAAAATTCCCTATCGCTACTAGCAACTCAAATGCTTAAACAGTTCTGCGAAACTGTGAAGAAGTTTAAAATACATGTAAACTCCAGTAAGAAACATACCAAATTAAGACAGGTATTTGAGTAATCTAGATATTTTGAATTAATAATGGAATGTATGTTAGGTCAGGGTGATGTGATGTATCAGTTAAATTGTGCTAGACTCAAAGCAATCCTGACATTCAGGCAGTGTAAGTTATGCCTAGCTTTGCCAAAATTTCTGTGATGTATTATCACATATGTGGTATTTTATCTCATTTCTTGATTTATTTTTAAAAATAATCTCAGATAATTTTTGAGACCACTTCGGTTTGTTAAGGTCCTGCCTTCCAAGGTACCTGCAACCCTTCCAGCTTAGGTCTTGCAAAAGTAGTAGTCTTTTTTTATCATATCACTCAACACGGGAATATTGGCTAGTTTTTCTTGGTAGGAGACAGGACACATAAATTTGAATTTCTCACATTTTTTCTAATAATTTCTAATAGTCCCTTAAATTTATGAATGGACCAAACTTCCAAACTTGCACCTAACTGCATTGTGCCAAAATCAATTTGAATTACCTGTCAAAAGATCCATTTTACTGATCTGAAAGATTTCTACTGTGTATTATATCACCTGGTCTTTCTGAAGCAATACTACACTAAACCTTACCATCATTCTTTATTGATTGTTTGATGCAAATTGTCTCCCAAATAGCAACTGGTCTGTCAAATTTATATAGAAAATATACTCGGCTACTAAGCTTTATTGAAGTTCATATTGTAATGAAACATCATTGTGTACTTTTCAGACCAGTATATTCCATTGCATACTAATATACTATGACATTTTGAAACAGTGATAAAACTCACATCTAATCTATATTGCATCAATTTTACCAATTGTCCTATGTCACTTTCATGCACTTTCATATTACTTACACTGATTATCTTTACTCACTTTCCTGGCAATTTAGTTACATTATAGACGCAATTCTTCTGAAGCACTTCAGACATCTGGTGAACACTTGGCATGATGTGTTTTATCTGATTTTACCCATCATCCTGAATAAAAACTAGAATTCTAATGCATGTCTATATTTGATAATGAAGTCATACATAACACAAAAAGGTAACAGCAATATGTAACAAGATGAGATGACCTCACCATTCACAAACTTTAAAGAAATGATCATGTTATTATCTGTTGAGAAAGTCTCTTACATTATGCCTCTCATTTTTTTTTCTTTTTTTTCTCTTCAAATGATGGCATCTTCAAAATCCCTGTATTGTCTCTTTCTTTCAGTGCAGATTTCATCATTCAAACTACAACAGTGCTTGCCTAGATGTCAACATCTCTAGTGTGTTAATCTCAGTCCTTGAATATCTGTCCAAACCCAGTTGTTCTTAATGACTCCTGAATTCAACACATGCAATATTACCTAGTTAACATGACCTAAAAAGTGATGCACTCACTTACTAATTCCTGTTTCTTAAAGCAGTTACTGTAATGAACACTTTCAGCATAGCTTTCATGCAAAAGGCCTTCCTAACAATCTGAGCACCTCTTTTATTCAAAAATTTCCTAGGGAGCATTTTAGTATTCATTTGCTGACATATTCTTAACACAAATGCATAGCCGTAATAAAGAAGCATTTAAGATTGCAGTAATAGATGCTATAATACAGAGTCACTATGCTAAACAGTCAAACACCTCTGCTTCCAAACTGTCGCGAGTCAGAAGCAAGTGTATTTGTTTTCATTATGTACCTACACAGAGGAAGGCCAAAGGGCTGTTTCAGGGGGGTTGGTCAGTTTTGTGTTGTTTTGAAAGCATAATTTTTTAATTTTTTTTTTTTGTATCTACAATGCTTTGAAGATATTAACTGATATGTATTTTTGCAAGTTGAAGATTTCAAGGTTATGCCTATGAATAAAGAACTCCAGTACTCAGAGTTGCATGATACTCTAATACCGCACTAAGATGACATACTGATGACAGGATATGCTCAGCTGGCATGCAAATCCAAAACCCCAATCAACTGATATAGCGATATAAGCATACATGCTCAATAAAATATCTCCCAGTTAGCCTAAATTTAGATGATGTGGACGTGGGAGACTGGAGCAAATCCTCACTCAGTGTTTGATAACTGGGATCATGACATCTCCAAGGCTAGCTGTAGTGTGGGATATTTTACAGATGGTGATGAAAATCTAAAGATGGAGACTACATATATGAATTACAAGGTATTAATATTTTCTAAATAAGCAAAATTTCACTCTTGACTCAGAAAATACAATCATAACACTGTTGTCATAAAGTACTTTGTTATTAGATTATCCTATACATGATTTGTCATTTTTGTTTTAAGTACATAAAACTAATGTCATCATAATTTCTTAGTTGTCCCATTTTCCAACTGACCAACTGTCAATTACTATTTCTAGACACAATTACAAATTCAGCACAGAACATGGCAAAATGAATGCAGAACAGATTGAACACTGAGGGGAATCTAACCGATGCAGCTAGCAGAAATGAAAATGTTGCAAGCCTGCTGACAGACTGGAAAGGAGTAGAAGGAAGCCAAATGAACTGACAAATGCAGCCAGAAAACTTGCGAGACAGCAGGGTGCAAAAAAGCTAGACTTACAACAATTGGGATATAATAGTAATTTCTAAAAGTCAGCACATATCAAGACATGCATGATCACAGAGAACAACCTACAGATATTTATATATTGAAATACCATTACCACTATTATCAAGTCAGCAACTAATTAATTAAACAAATGCCCTCTGCGCTTAACACAGTATTTTAATTAATTTAAACCAAAAGTGACAAAACTGAAAATAGTCACGGTTACCTACAACATTGTGAATTTTCTGCTGGAAAATGTATTTTATTTTCTGTCTACAAAGAAAACCAGAGTAAAAATGTGGCATGTGTTGATCACTCCTTTATTCTTGACTAAGTCCAGGATTCACAAAGCAAAATTCCTTTAGTACTTTTGCAGTGTTATTTTTTCTCTTAGGTAGCTGAGGTCTAAACTTTTCAACAACTCTTTAACAAGGTATGATACCAGATATACAAAATATATTGTCACATAGCCTGAAGACTATTTTCATTGTGTTTGGGATAGAAAAGAATGCATAATATTTCTACAGGGGACAAGAAGATGCCCTTCAGAATTCTCAAATTAGAATCAGGTCCCAAGAACAGAAAATCTTATTATTTATGTCATTTGTCTATTGTGTCTTTAAAATTAGATTGAGCTTCCTTTTTTATAAAATATGTCAAGCTATCAATTCACTTAAAAAGAAAATCTTTAGTATTTAATTTTATTAAAAAATTTTACGGACGTGGAAATTAATTTTCAGCTAGAAATTTTTATTGAATTGCCTTGTCCTTAAAATGCTGGTCCTCCCAGTTGCACTCTGAGCAACACTCGCGTAACTAGATTTCTGACAAAATGTCCTTTGGCTGTGTAGCCCCCATCCAAGGCAAATGGTAAAAGACATATCTGAAGTTAAAGATTCTGATTTTTTTACATGCATAAAACCCCTGTTCTGGCATGCTTCCATCTGCGATGAAAAATGCAGTAAGTCCCTTGCGTAAATCTACAGATTAAGCTAAATGCCCAGTGTGGTCCCAAGTGAGCATATATTTAGTCCATAAACACAGGCCCAAATATTTGCACTCCATTTCCAGAGGCAGTTAACTGTAATACTTTCTTTGCTTTTGTTTGTAGTCATTGTCCTGCCTCGATTCTTGTTTTTGGTCAATGAATTTACTTTTGGTAAAATGCATTTAATGTATGCCACTTCTATACACCAATGCTTCAGAGATTTTTCTTGTTGCAGTTTCTATAGGGTTTTACACATTTCTGAGGCATATACTGTCCATATCACCCCTATCTGTGACTTTAACAGGTACAAAAGACATACCCGTTAACCTATATTGCGTACATTTTTAGATCAAGGAGTTCCATCAGGTATGCCAGATGCCATCTGCATGTATACCAAGGTGTAGATATGAAAGTACTGCACTTTCAGCTGGTAGCCAAGACAGTCTCCCTGTTCCTTCTGCATTCACCTGCAGGTGGTAAAATTTAGTCCCCTGTTTAATAAGTGAAAAAGAGCAGGGAAATCCATGAATGGTAAGAACTTTACATTTGCCTTTAATTTAAGGCCTCAAAATGTATTTTACTCTTTAAAAGGATTTTTTAAAACCCTGGGATTAAGAAAGTTGCTGTCTCAAATATCATGTAAGTCAGCATTAGCTGTGGCATTATTTTAGACAAACTAAGATTTTGAATAAAAGTATTATTCTTCTAATGTTATATTCCCAAGGGTAATGAAAGTAATTACAAATCATATCACACAAGGCTATGAACTTTACAGGGCTGTGTTTCCTTTGCCATATGAACCAGGCAGTATCTAAAAATTCCATTTCCAAGGTATCCAAGTGTGATGCAGTTGATGCAGAACAATTTTTTGACACTGGTAAACACTATTTAGATGTCCTATGCCAAGGACCTACAAGGATTACATATCATCATTCCTAGAATTTAAATAAACCAGCTTTGAAACATCAGTGCAAATGTAAGCAGATCAAAAATAAGTAACAAACATTCAACTCTTGTAATGAAGTGAAATTTGAAGAAGTCAAAACTTAAAAAAAATAATCAAAAAAGGTTCTATTCAAAGTAACTGAAAAACTGTATAAAATCACACACAGAATTGCACAGAAACAATTTTTCATTGATCTTCAGAAACAGTTTTGGTATCTCTGATATCCTTGACCTTATTATTAAATCATGACTTAGCAGCTAATCCATTTCATTTTCAGTACAATCACAGAAAATAGTTGCTTCTGCAAAGCGTACTGCTTCTTAACAAGTAGTTTAACACTTACTGCACTTTTCTTTGACAATATTTCAGTTCTTCTGCACAGCACCTACAATAGTTGTATTTAAAATTACAACTTTAAAAAGGAATTAGATATGTCGTTCTAAATGCAACCATTTCATTTAGTTAAAATGTAGAAGCTTTCCAAAGGCATCCCCTAACTGACTTTTAATATTCGTAAACAAAATCTTAATAATATACTTTTCCATAATATTACAAGACGACAAATCAAAAAATCTTGTTTACCCAGAATATATAATTAGATATTTTGAATGTCTATGCATCCTGTGAACCAGCAGGATGTAGGTTAAAGTCACACACAATCATAAAGTTTTATTGAAGTGCTCACAGAACACTAAAATGCTAGGCAATTTTGCACTACAGTTCATATAAATATTAAATCATTCTTGCACTGCTGTCAAAAACTGTCAAGTCTCAGTTTAAACTTCTGTTGTGAAACTTTGCAAGAGTGAACTATGGCGACCACAGTAAGGTTGGGTTTTCTGCTTACTGGCAACGTATCACTAATACTTAGTTGTTTTACTTTGTAAAGAGAAGAAAAAGAGGGATATTGAAAAGAAAAAAACTTCTTTTCAATGGAACATTTTAAAGAGAACATTTATCTGTGGCTGAAAGCCAAAAAAGCTTTCTAGGCTTCTTTCCCCTCTATAATGTAATGCAGTTGACTATAACCATGTATTATAGTTACTGCTATTATTCTATTTTTGGCATTTTGTTAAAAAACCCTACATTTCATTACTCTTGGTAAATGTTCCTATATCTAAATTTGTGTTCACTTAAATTCTGTCTTTTTTCAGACTAACCCTAACTCTGCAGGCACAAAACATATGTGACGAAAATTTAAAAAAGCCCTGCTATATACAACAGTACTACACAAAAAGGCATAAATATGATAGCAGTAAAAAACCTGTCTCAACACTCCATAAAGATTCAAGCTTTACTCTTACACAAAATTTATCCCAGTGCTTGTGATTCATTTGTTATCCGTAGTACCATATTTTATTGTATATTCATAACTTTAAAATAGATGCAGGAGTTACATTACTCCAAAGGAGTCAAGAAATATAAAATTTAATAATCATAGATTATACATGATCTCTAGCTCAGGCAACCAGGTTGTAGATTCATGATGATTCCCATGAGGAAGGAATATTCAGATTAAAGCCATTGCAGTAACTCTTACCCTGTTACCCTGGCTCTTCTGTAGCAGTCAAAGAAGGAAATCCTTCACCCTTAGAAAAAGTCTTCAGTATATAAATCAAAAGAACAAAACATTTTCTCTTAGGAAATTTCCTGCACTGACCCAAATGGAGGGAAAAAAAAAAATCTAAGTTGTTTTCATCTTCATCAGACGCTGATCCTATACTGCGGGTAAATCACCTGGGCTTGAGTTAAAGCCAAATTTCTCATAGCACTGCTACCTCAAATATATAATAAAGAATTTGATTTTTTACTGAGGTGGTTTGCTGCATGTTTTTCTTAACATATTACTATCTATTCCATAAAAGGCTCATGATAGACAGTATTTGGCAGAGTAGTATTTCTGGAAGAACTTCTCCATTGCATTTTCTTTTTTTCTCTTTAGAAATGCACAAAATTTCATACAAAATCAGCTTTCTTTCCTAATTGTTTTGTTGTATTTTATTTTTAGAGCAATGTCACAGCAAAAGAGCCTTGGAAATTTAAAGCTGAGCTAGGGCACTAAAGGGACAAATTCAAACACTGAGTTCTATTGAGCTGCACAAAGAGCAAAAGAAATTCCAGAGTGAGCTCTAATCTCAAAACAGGTAATTGTACAACTCCAGGTACCAGATCTAAGCACCCACAATCCTAGAGGAGTGTATGTCTATTCACACATCTCTCATGTTCATATACAATCGTGATTGTATATATAAGACTGAAGTGATTGCACACATAATAGAAATACCCAGCTTTTGAGCTGACAGCTAGTAACAGCAGCAGGTAGCTGCTGAAATAGTTCTGCTGTATTCCATTGTGGAGGACCAAAACTGAAAAACAACATATGTTTTTGCAAGTATTCTCTTAAGAATACTGTTCCTAAGGCTATGTGTGTACCAGCACAATAGATGGGGCTAGGGCAGTAGGCTCAAAGACTGATGCATTATTATCCATATTTCTTATTTGTTAGCAGAGCCTCCAGTGTGGCTTTGGTCTTTGCCAACTACCAACTCCCCCAGATATTTTCTGGGCATGGTGCATCTGGATAGTGCAAGTCAGACAAGAACTGCTTCCAGCAAGCGGTAAGGATGAGGCTTGTAATGAGCTAATGGTTATTAAACTAAAAGCCAACATCTGTTTTTTTCTGATTGCTTACATACATTTGTATTCTGACACAATACGGATATACAAGGCCAGTTCTTCACAGAATTTAAACACTTTTTTAACTTTAAGCACACCACTTCAAAAGAAATACCTATACCTTTAAAGATAGGGACATGTTAAAGCACTTTGGCAAGAAAAACCCTAAGTTTTTAAGCACTTCTACTACACAAATAAATAACAATAAAAAAGATATAAAACCAGATTGTCAAAGAAAGAAGCTCCTTACTTTCCCTATTTATAGATTAAAAACTGCTCACACCCTAGGTAGAGACTCAGATAAGAGCAAGTATTTAAAATGGCTTTGTGGAGACACCTGCCTTCAAAGCCAGGGCACAGATCCTGGTTTATTTAAGAACACAGACATAAATTCATTAGCTGTGCATGAAGTACCTATTTTGAATTTACATATAGACATCTCATTTGCTTCTAAGTGGTTTGAAAATATTAATTTATGCTAGCTGCACAATGCAATTTGGTACAAAGCTGTACGGAGCTTTTTCTACTGAACTGGTATATTCACAGAAGCAACGCTGTGCAGAAACACAAGGAGAGTTTCTGAGAGCACTCCAGTCTAGGGCTTTGCTCGCTAGGTAACAAATCCTGCTCTTCTGGAGTGCCTGTGTGCTTGCATTGGTGCCATACTGAATTGGTGATACTACTTATGGCTCAGGTGATACCTTCATTGGACTTGCTCAGGAATCTGCAGCTTTGCGCCAACAGGCAGTGTAAATAGTCCTCCGAGTCCTTCATCTAGAGCTGAAAGCCATGGTCGTGTTCATTGTCAGAAATCAAATACTGCATTACATTGATCAGCAGTCTGATGGTTATGGCAATTCCTACACTTGATTTTATCCAAAGAAATACTTATGTTTGAGTTTCAATGAGCAAGAGAACAAAAACACATGGAATTTAATTACTTCTCAGTAATTTCACCTAATGGATAAAAAGTTCAGAATGGGCCATGGGCCTTCCAATTCCAAGGCAGAAAGCTTTAATTAAAATGACTTTGGGCAGTAGGAACAGCGGAAAAGAAACTGAACCAAGAACAGAAAAGGCAAGAAAAATCTTGATGCAACCACATTGGCAGCAAAAGCAAATGCCCTTAGTTATTGTGTCATGGAATGAAAAGCTAAGGCTAATCCCCTTAACTTTCCCACGTGAAAGTGGAATCCAAAACTAATCCTTTTATAGTAGCTATACCACATGAAATGGGGTGTTTAAACAAATCCCCTTAATCATCATGGCAAGAATCAGGGAGCTAAAGTCAATCCCCTTAGCTATCCTACATGAAACGGGGAACCAAAGCAATCTCCTTAGTTATGCTAGTGTTAATAATGAACTCTTATCAGCCTTTTAAACTATTTTTGATATAAATTATTAGTAGTGTTCTTCTGACATATTATAACCCCATATGAATATGCAGTAATATCTATGGTACAGTAAGTTGAAAATTATTAGCCAATTTTATGGTGTAAATTACATGCCTAATGCTTACCACTTCATGACTTTCTAGTCATAAGTATAATGCAAGAATATCTATGTATCAGTTAGCTGAGATGCAAAACAAAATGTTTGAGCTCTTCCTTAAGAAAAAATTAAGAAATTGTGAGTATTCTTCACAGTATGGAAAGCTGACAAAAAGTACTAACAGACATGCAGAGAAATCACTGAACAAGGCCATATTAAGCATATCATCACATAATTTAGCTGTTGTGTCTGCTAACCTAAACTTTGTTACTTTTTTTTTTACTTACTCTGCAATATGCCCCATTTTTTTAACACTAGTTAATTCCAAAGAAACATTAATAGACTTCTTAAAATAACCGTTGCTACTTGAATTAATACATATTTGTTCCATTTTGTGATAGCCTTGTTTAGGAGTCTTTATTGATTTGGTTTTTAAAATCGATCTGGTTGATCTTGTCTCAGTGTATCCACTGGAAAACTTTTGGTTGTTTCTTTAAAAAACCCCACAGGATCATCAAGCCTCCAGGAATATAAAATGAAATCTGTACCATTTTGCCAAGTGAGACCACCCATTTCTGTTCATTTCAAGGTTATACGCTTGTCTTAACAAAACAAAACAAAAAGTCAGCTAGAACATCTGCATTCTGCAAATGTTGTTGTACATCTCAACAGCACTTGTGATCTTTCAATTTATTTCTGCAAGTCACGTATTATGTTTTAAACTCTAGGAAGGAACTCTTTTGATTAAATACAATAGGGGAAGATTATCCTCTTAAATCTGAAATATAGTTATAATTATTATTCATCAATGCCTGAATTTCCTACTAGGTTTCTTTCTACTTTGCTCATCACAAAAATGTGATTATTAAAAATAATTCAGTTTCCTTATTAGCAGTCAATAAACTTATCTACAAACTATCTACTTTCCACTTTTTGAAGTAGTTTATTAGGATTATGCGAAGAGTATCCGATTCTGCTGTGACTGTTTTCATAAATACATAATCCATGTGGTAAAGGCCTCTGTACTTGCTTGGATCCCTTTGCAGGGTATGCACATGAAATCATGTGTGCAAATTACTGTATAAAGTGTCTCTTCTTAAATCTCAAGTTTTCAATTCTTTATATTTTGGACTAGCAATTGCTGCACACTTTAAATGTTAACTGTTCCTCTGAGAAGAGTTTTCAATCTCAAGTGCTATACTAGAGGTTTAGAGACAGACATCCTCTGGCAGAGAGAGCAGAGAAGAATTTCTTCAGCACCATGCTGGAGGCCATGGAGTAATTTTTTCAGTAGTCTCAGGCTTAGTTTTACTACTCCAATGTTTGTAAGAGGTCCAGGATTTCATCTCAGCGCTGAGTTCATGGAAGACTTGTCTTAAAGACAGCAAGTGGGATCGCTTCAAATCAGCACGGAGGAGGTCTATAGGCAAGGAGTGCGCACAATCCAAAACTACTCCACTAACTACTGCTTCTTGGCCATCATTTAGCTAGCAATAGTCATAGCCTATATGTCTACTTGGGTTTTTAGCATCAATTCATGGACAAGGAAGGACATGTCACTGAGGAAGCTGGTAAAACGGCTGGTAAAGCTGCCTTTTGACAGACGATAAAAGGAAGAGAAATGGAGCAAGGAAAAACAGGGAGAAAAATCTGTCTCTACCTACAAGGAAGAAAACCAAATGCATTAAGCCCTTGAGGACTGCAACTAACATTAAGATAGCAGATAATGTCAAAATGGTAGTGATAGAGTCCTTCTTGTCCCAGACTTTCTCAAAAAAAAAAAAGGAAAAGTCTGTCTCAGCACCACAAGGGAAAATACTCTGGGAAGTAGAGCGGTATTTAATTGTGCCCCAAACTGGTCCTAATTGCTGTACTAAGAGAATTCCAGTGGAGCAGAAAAACTATTCATATACAGTCTTTCCATCCTTACAACTATTGAAATCGTTGGTACCCATGTTACATTGCAAAATTTAAAGCACTATAAGAACACAAATGATTTACTGCAATTTGCAAAGGGAACTATGTGTGTGCCTAAGTATTTAAAAGAGGCTTAGAGAATGCTTCAACCTTGCAGATTTCTTGATAAATTGGTTACTTTTTTGTAACCTCAAAAATTCATTCAAAGTATTTAAAGATCTATAAAAGGTTCAAGTAGGCTTCAAGGTTCGAAGTAAAGGCTTCTAATAAAAGTTCAGGCTATTGCAAATCATTAAGAATATATTAACTCTTCCCTTTTCATTTAAGTACATAGAATCCAGCAACCAGGCACTGTTCTGTGACCATCTGCACAGGTCAAGGGTACTCATCCTACCTGACCCTCAACGCAGAATGGTGGGCACTCGTCTGAAAGCGAAGGATCCAGTGCAGACCTGACACTGCAGGAGGTGCCTCGACCTTTCTCCCAGGGCAGGGATAGCTGGCACACCTGCCTGCAAAAGGTGTGTCCAGGTGGAGGCCGATAATGCAGAAGAATGGAAGCTTGCAATGGCTTCCACGGAGAATGGATTGAGAGCAGCCCTGAGGAGGGGGGACTTGGGGATGTTGGTTGATGAGAAGCTCAACATTAGCTGGCAACGTGGGCTCGCAGCCCAGAAAGCCAACTGCAACCTGGGCTGCATCAAAAGAAGCATGGACAGCAGGGCAAGGGAGGTGATTCTCCCTCTCTGCTCCACCCTGGTGAGACCCCACCTGGAGTACTGCGTCCAGCTTTGGGGCCCCCAACATAAGAAGGACATGGACCTGTTGGAGCGAGTGCAGAGGAGGGCCACGAAGATGATCACGAAGATGCTGGAGCACCTCTCCCATGAAGACAGGTTGAGAGAGTTGGGGTTGTTCAGCCTGGAGAAGAGAAGGCTCCAGGAAGGACCTTATAGCAGCCTTCCAGTACCTAAAGGGGGCCTACAGGAAAGATAGGGACGGACACTTTCCCAGGGAGTGTAGTTATAGGACGAGGGGTAACAGTTTTAAACTGAAAGAGGGGAGATTTAGATTAGATATCGAGAAGAAATTCTTTCCTGTGAGTGTGGTGAGATACTGGAACAGGCTGCCCAGGGAAGTTGTGGAGGCCCCATGACTGGAGGTGTTCAAGGCCAGGTTGGATGGGGCTTTGAGCAACCCGGTCTAGTGGGAGGTGGTGTCCCTGCCCATGGCAGGGGGGATGGAACTACATCATCTTTAAGGTCCTTTCCAACCCAAACTATTTTATGATTCTATGATTCATTATATAAAGAAGATCCGCTTTTAGAAAATAAACTATTCTGTCACTAAAAATGGTCAAAAGAAGGCAGCAGTTTGCCTACAGTTTCCCTCAATTACGGAACACAGCATATGAGCAAAAAGCAGTGACTGGTACTGAGACAGTGAAGCATCTTTTGCTGCTGCCACTTCTGCCTTTCTCTCTTGGAAAAAAATACTTTTGTGTCTTTTAAAAAATCCAGAGAGATAGCTTTTCATAATACCAGGATATTTATCAACTACTTAAGCATTTAGGAGACCATTTCCTAACCACACAGGAATTCCAAGGGGTACAATGAGTTCATTATAACAGTTCTTAGTCTCTAAAAATACAATGGTTCAGATACAGAGTTGTTCAGTATGCACCTAGTATTTCCATAAAAATTGTTTTTCTCACACTATCCTTTTGTCCTTTCTTTTCCATGATTTTCTAATGAGGGCAACATTCAATTTGACATTCTTTAGAGCTCCATATAAGTGCACAGTGAATGCTGAATTATTCCAGAACAATATTATATTTAATTGGGAATAGATATGAGTGAATTTTTTTAATTTCAGAGTATTTACCCATTGACAGAAACCATAAAGATTCTGTAAGTCAACACTGCTGAAAATATATCCCACGCAATTTAAATGAATCATTCTTCCTCCCTCAACCCAGTATGTTTCCTTCTCAAAATATGATTCTCTCTCTACAGAAAAAGACAATGTGTTTATTTTCACTAAATTATACTTTTTTCTTACTGCCCTTTTTGGGAACCCAGGATATTGTAAACTTCTGAATGCAAGATTTAATGTGAAACCTACAAAGACTTAAAAGCTATTTTTCATGCACTCATTACACAGATGTGCAACCCATGTATGGTACTCTGATTTATTTTAACTTCCAACCAACATATTTTTGAAAAAACAATACAGGATTTAGCATACATTTTGTGGGGCTGCACAACTGAAGAAGTTAAATGTTTACTGTGCTCAACTACTTATAGTGTTTCTCATACCCACAATGAGTAACATAACAGAAATACTGGCAGTTTCTGGGCACTAAGTGCATGAACAAGTTCTAACCAGAGTATAAACAAAGTTTTTAAGGAAAAAAAGGTTTGTATTTTAAATAGCACTTCTCTGCACCAAGGATTCCAAGACTGTCTGCTTTATTTCCTTTTTCTTTACTATGACCCTGATGGTACTCAAAAGTGATTTTAAAAACAAAAAAACAACGGAGTCCTTAATGGTCATGAAAGCATACAGTCAAGCAAGAAAGCAAAGAGTATTTGGTGTGAGGAGGGAGCTGGGGAAGTTTGATCTTGGTCAATAAAGTGTCCAACTCATTAAGGATCATATCATTCCATTATTAAGATGATACACTTGAATTTCAGCTATGTGGCTTCAACATGGATTTTGCCCCCTCGGTATGTTTTATGTTAAATATTTGAATAGTCATGGAAGATGAAACGGAGATGACAAGCTCCTAGCTTGACATTCTAATGAGAGGTCATCCTACTAGAAAACCAGTATGAAAAATACTTCTACTTTGCAGATGGCCCATAGTTCCAGCTATATACAGGAAATTTTGCCTTTACTAGGAATATATTTGTATACAACACCACCTAAATTAAACAGGAACGGAAAAATAACGGAAGAAGTATATGCAACATTACTATCGCAAAGTTTAGACTTAAAACATAATACATTAAAAAGACAATAAATTGCTTTTAGTTGAGCAGTTTAGACACCACTTCTATTATTTTACTGTTACAGATTACTATTTAAGTATGTAGCTCTTTCTGTACTGAACCATTCAAATATGTTTATAATCCTCCTTCATTATATCTGCTTTCTTACAAGTGTGGGGTTTTTTTAATTTACAGAAAATTATATCTCATCTTTAGGCTATGAATGCTTTAGATCTGTGACTGCACACTGGCAAGCACAAGTGGGCCCTAATGTGTTTGCAATATCCAAATAAGAACGCAACAGTGTATTTTGCCAATAACTACCCTCTGTGGAATCTGTAATTAGATGTTTCACACAAAACCAAATGAAAAATAATCAGGATACTGCCCAAATGTATGTACAAAAATAATGAGGATGACAAATAATTGTGAATTTAACCATTTGAGATGGAACATGCTCCGGTAACCCTGCATTCAGCCAGCAGATACTTAAATTCCCAGCGCAGTCACAGCTAATTCTGTGGCCAGGTCTTCAGGTTACATATGAAGGCAAATTAGTATTTTTGACATTTCAACAGGAACTACAGGCAAAAACAAAAATTCAGGCATGCACCAAATTACTTAGACATTCACAGTCCCAGGGACATACATACAGTTTTCAAGAAAACCTTTTATGCTCTAAGAAATGCTCCTAAAAGAAACATGGAAAGTTGACTCTCACGGGCAAGTCATCTCATATTAGCAACAGTAATTCCTTTAGAAAAGCTTTCCTAGACATTTAACTAGAACTTGGATATACCTAATTGTTTAATCCCTGCAGATGGAAATGAATCTCAAAAAAATACCCTTCAATTTACCTTTTCCCTCATATAATATGTCTTGACTGTCAAAAAGGATTCTAAGTATGTCATTGCAGAGCATGGTGTCTGATTATGACCGAATTACAGTTCAAATACGTGACTTCAAATTTTTACTTAATGTTATCTCTGTAAATTCCCCATATTGTGTGAAAATCTGATTAGTTTCCTTCTTTTTCCTTCATCTCTGCTAAATGTTCTGACAGCTAAATCCCTACCTTCTATTAAACATATTATTAAAACCACAGCCTCTGTGACACCTCTGAAATCCTGCTGGTGCGGTTTCATACATGTAACTACATATCTTTATTGTAGTTGAACTGCTGTAAAAGAAGGAAGAATTTAGACATTTGGATGCATTTTTTCACAAGTATGTCCTCAGTTCTTAGTTAAAACTTTACTTCTTGCTACTTCTGGAGCATCTATCCACACAGCTGCAG
This sequence comes from Dromas ardeola, assembly GCA_013398915.1. Lineage (NCBI taxonomy): Eukaryota > Metazoa > Chordata > Aves > Charadriiformes > Dromadidae > Dromas > Dromas ardeola. The sequence continues at coordinate 106,638 of VYZM01024089.1, read as the reverse complement.
TTTGCTGTTCACATACTATTCAGAGTATGCCCAGGTGGCCAAGGCGGCCAACATGACCCTGGCTTCTATCAGAAATGGTGTGGCCAGTAGGACTAGGAAGTGATCGTCCCCCTGAACTCAGCACTGGGGAGGCCCCACCTCAAATACTGTGTCCGGTTTTGGGACACTCACTACAGGAGGGACATTGAGGTGCTGGAGCAGGTCCAGAGAAGGGCAACAAAGCTGGTGAAGGGTCTGGAGAAGAAACCTTATGAGGAGCAGCTGAGGGAACTGGGGTTGTTTAGCCTGGAGAAAAGGAGGCTGAGGGGAGACCTTATTGCTCTCTCCAACTACCTGAAAGGAGGCTGTAGCGAGGTGGGGGTCGGCCTCTTCTCCCAGGTAACAAGCGATAGGATGAGAGGAAACAGCCTCAAGTTGCTCCAGGGGAGGTTTAGACTGGATATTATGAAAACTTTCTTGACTGGAATTGTTGTCAAGCATTGGAACAGGCTGCCCAGGGTAGTGGTTGAGTCACCATCCCTGGAGTTATGTAAAAGACCTGTAGATGTGGCACTTAGGGACATGGTTTAGTGGTGGCTTTGGCAGTGCCAGGTTTGCAGCTGGACTTGATGATCTTAAAGGTCTTTTCCATCCTAAATGATTCTATGATTCTGTGATTTGCTTGGAATAACAGTGAAACACCTTCAGATAGAAGTCTTTTTTTGGTATTGAATTTTTTTCCTAGTCACTTTCACACAACTTTAATTACATTTACTGGGTCTGTCTGGGATAGAGTTAATGTTCTCCCTACTTTTCCATATGGTGCTGTGCTTTTGACTGGTGACCAAAACAGTGCTGATAACACACCAGGTGTTTCATCTGGTGCTGAACAGTGCTTGCCCAGTATCAAGGCCATCTCTGTTTCTCACTTTGCCCTCTCAAGGACTAGGCTATGGGTGGGCAAGAGGTGGGGAGGGGACACAGACGGATGAAAAGCATATTCCATCCCATATAATGTCACGCTCAGCAATAAAGTTGTGGGGCGTAAGGGTGGTAGTTTTTTCGAAGTAGCCATTGCTTGGAGACTGGATGGGCATCGGTCTGCTGGTGGGTGGTGATGAACAAGTGCCTTTGCATCTTCTACGCATCCCCCCCTGCCCTCCCTTACAAAACTGTCTTTATCTTGACCCACAAGTTTTTGCCCTTCTGATTCTCTCCCCCATTCCACTGTTGACTGGGGTTAATACACCAAAATATGCCATATTAAGAAGCAGAGGATGTCTTTGAACTACTATGTCTTGCTCGCTAAGTCACAGTTCTCCAACCACAGAGCAGACCAGGAACCAATAAATACAATTAGATTTCTTAATTTTGGGTTTAAATGCCCTGAAGTATCTTATTCACCCCACAAATCCTGCCCTTAAGCTGTTTATAAAGACAGTTTAGTGAATGTAACTGTGACTTTTTTCAGCCATTATATTGGGTGTCACATGATACAAGATTAAAAGTAGTTAACAAAATCCAAGCACAGATTACAGAGACTAGGAAATATTATCGTACATCGTATAGTCATATAGCATCATGAATATAATTTAGCTATAAAAAAGAAACACTGTTAAGGTTTTTTCTAATAAGGCTTTTCAAAGATAAGTTGTTTGGTGAATATTTAAAACACAAAAGTCACACAGAATGATATAAATATTTTGGTCAGCAACACCCATTGAAGGTTTATGTATATTTACATATCTAGGAGTGGGAATACCACTTTTACCTAACAGATAGGTTACTATGTGATACAAAACTGCAGTTCTGGAAGACAATGAGGAGTCACAGTGAAAACCAACTGAACACAAGCTCCCAATATTATTATGGTAGTGAGAAAACCTAGTGGGATTGCTTTGATGGCTAAACAGGACAACAGTAAAGAAAAGTGGCATGGTGACTTCTAACTGTAGAAAATAATGAAATGGACTGTAAATACTACATACTCGTGTCCATATTTTCAAAAAAGAACCACACAATGATCTGAATTTTGGAGAAGCAGGAGGAGGACCAATGAGTGACTTTACAGATTTAGATAAAGTATGAGGCTGAGAAGGAAGAATTAGACAGTAGGAACCATTTTTTAAACAGAGATCTAATTAATTAATGGAACAAATTACCACGGGAAATTATGGTTTCTTGATGTCTTTTAAAAAGATATACTTCAGTGAAATACTTGTTACTCAGTACACGCAAAGGCAAGGCTTGAAATCTTACAGCCTCTGATAGAAGGGCGATCTGATTAATTGTTCCTTCTGGTCATAAAGAATTCAAATATCTATTGAGTTCCAATAGTTACAGTATTAAAAAAGAAGATTAGAAGTACTGATGATATTGTAATTCACACTGCTACATGAAATGTTCAAATCACAGTGAAATGCAGTATAATGAATCACAGTGAAATGCAGAACTAAATTGTTGACACCGAGTATCACCGTATCTACCATACACTCCCTACCATTTTCTTATGATGCCATACTGCTACCTGAGCATGTTTAATGCTCTAACCTCACTTTGTTTGTGTATTAGTGATTTCACTATGCATATCTTAGTCTTATATCTCAGATATTGCTTAACTTTTATTTGCTTATCTTGCTATCTTTTACCACTTTCACATTATTTGCTCTGTCCTCTTATTTATCATTCCCCTAAGTTTTACTCCTCTTACTATATTGTGTGTCTTGTGCCTGACCTGATCAGCTGAACCTGATACCTAAATTATCATTTAACACAGTAAATTCCTACTGCCTCACTTTCTTTGTTTTTGTTTTTTTTTAAGTTAGCTTTCTTAGCTAACTTCTTACACTGTTTTCTACTCTTTATGCATCCAATGACTTTGTATTGGAGAGTGCTACCTTTTTGCTAATTGCTTTGTTTATTGATAGTTTTAATAAAGGAATAGGTCTAAGCTTCGCTCTCTTTCTTTAGAAGTGTTTTTGTTTGATGTGACTTCAAAAGAAAATTAGGAGAATTCTAAAAAATAATCAATCTACTTATGAAAATTAATAGCTAAAAATCTTAAGTATTGTATAAGAATGTTCCAAGACATATTGGCCCAATCACCTTCAGAGATATCAGTTAAAAAATGAAGGTGAAGATGGATGCAGCTACATTGAAAGAAATGTTTGCAGGCAGGCACTGGAAAACCCCAGTATCATTTCTGATTACAACATAAAAAATAGTAGTAAGTGAATACTGGTGAAAAACAGTACTAAGCCATTCAAAAATGAGTTACCATGAACTATAGAAATGTCTTCTAATTAGCTAAGGAGGAGCTAAAAAGTGAATTGTTGACTGATGCATATACTGTAAAACAATGATTTTAACAGAGAGGGTAAAATAATCAGCCTGGTATGGAAAAAAAATCAGTACTTTGACAAGTTCAGTCTCAACAAATTCATAACAGAAAAAAACTCCTAAAACTGCGTATTAGTGACAGTTATTAAAAATCTTAAAAGAAAGAAGGTATTTAAAACAGAATTACTTCTGTGGATAAATCAATAGGAAAATTACCAGTTGACAAGGAAGCTGTTCAAATAACTGCGGGAACTGGGATTAAAATAGTTTTATCACTCACACAGCTGTCAAATAATTTAGAGGACTTCTAGTAGGCTCTTTATTGCTAAGGCTATACATTTTGTCTACTATGACAAGTCAAGGTAGCTTGTACCAGCCCCTTCCACATGTAAATAATTTCTCACAGCCTTGTGGTATAAATCACCTTGCCCTTCTTTTATGGTAATTTTAAAATGTTTTTGGAGTTTATGAAGTGGCTACATACAAGTTAAAATTTAGATTAACTTTAGAAGCAGAATATTTTTTCATGATTATTTAATACAGAACACTATATTCGAAATTAACAGTTGCAAAGCAGATTCAGCTCATGCAAAATAAGGCATTCATAGAGCTAAGTAGCAGTACTTCTGGTAGAAGTTTCTCAGGAATAGACAGGCCCTTACGATGATAGTCTCCGAACCATAGCTCATGAGCAAACTTGGCTCACAAAATTGTGTTACATTGCTTAATGCAATGGGAAATAAATAATAATTTTTTTAAAAGGCTGCACTGAAGTCAGAATGAAAAAAACCAACAACCAGAGTTGCTTAAGGTACATTATTTTATTAGTATTACTGCTAATGGATAAGTGAAGGTTGTGGACCCCTACATTTCAGTTAGGCTTTCAGGTTTTTTTCCTTTCCTCCCTAACTTTCAAAACCTTATTAACCACTTAAACAGTGCTTAATCCCCTGGAAAAAAAATGCCCTTTTAACGGTCACAGCACCACAGGGTGCAGTGAGAAAACCTAAGAAAAATAATCCTGTCCCCAAGGTCAGTAAACTGACTTCAGCTGGAACCCTAGGTAATGGTTCACATAAACTTGACCAGCCTGCCCACTAGCTCCAATTCACATCCTCTTTTGATAACTATCAAGGAGTTCCTTCCCATTTTTTGTACCAATCCAAAAAAACTTGCTCTGCATTTTCAAGGTTATGGAGCGACAGTTTGTTGAGTAAAGATGTACTTTCATTCCATAGCATATTCTTTTTCATAAATCAATCGGTCATTTTGAACTGTAGCCCAAAGAACAGAGGAAGTATCAAATGTGTCCATAATCAAAGTAGAAATTTTAGACAGCCTGTCACTGAGAAGCTAAATTGGAACTCAATCAAAAAAAGCTGATTCTACTGACCTCAAAGATATTAATGTTTTACGCTGCATTTTTGTAGCTCTAAGCACTCAATTTATTACCTGTTCAAAATACAAGGAAAAAATCTGACAAAACAAATAAAGAAAACACATTTGTAAGAAAAGCTATTGTATTCTCATGCTTCAGGAAGGTTGCACAAATAACTGTGAAGAAAATGAAAAAATAAAATCACATATTATATTACCAAGGAATGGATAACACAGTTGTGCATGACTCATCTCTGCAGCTAAATGATGGGATTGCATACAAATGCCACATACAAAACTACTGTGTTGTAACTTTACTTGTTTACGTAGGTACCTCTAGAGGTTACCAAAACTGCTGAAAGCTTGCAAACGTTATCTTATGAATCTACTATAAATAAAAAGTCTAGGAGGTGAAGGTTAAGGTTCTGCAAATTCCAAAAGAATACCTCCTAAATTTTTCTCCTAGCCTGTTAGTTTAAAATCTCTGAGGCATACTCAATATTACCCAAATCCCAAGCATTAATATTTCAGCTGGTATTTAATTTAATGGAAACATTCTTTGTGATTGAGTATGCCAGTAAATTAACGACTTCTGTTAATGTCACAGTCTCAAGAAAACCTATCGTCCCATCCTCCTAACCTCAAAAGTGTTAGTAAGAGCAGCAACTGTATGTCAATGACATTTTTCCTACACACATAAACACCACACACACTTATTTTTTTGGGGAAAAAAGAAAGTTTGATTAAAGTAACGTGTAGGATTTATGTCGTATCTGAACAAAAGTCGCTATGAAATGCACAAACAAACCAAAACCTGTCACTCTCCTCCAGGAAAAGGGAAAATGCTGATGTGCCCATCATGGGACAATAAAGGTTGTTATTTCTGCAGTGATAATCTCAATCACACCAACAATTATGCCATATTCTGAATTATGTTAGGACAAGTAAGTAACTCATATTAGATAGCACTGTGGACATATAACAACATCTCTGATGTTTGTGCAAGATTAAAAAAAACAACAGCTTTACTGTTCTTTACTAATTCAGTAGGTATAATAGGAGTTATTAGCTGACCCCAAAAGCATTATTTTGCCTTACATTTTAATAAGAACCAAGTGATAATTAACATGAACATTGGCCTTTTGTTTCAGAGATTGCATACAAATTGACACAAAGAAGCATACAAATGTCATGAACACTTGTAAGCTCAATTTTCTTCTTACCTTTGTGTAAGGTACAGGATCCCAGAATAACTTAAATAGAAACAGTTTAGAAATACATTCCAGTTTAGTTTTTAACTTTAGTATCTTTAATATTTTATAAGCCAAAGTAATGTACCTTTTCATGTTTTAATAGCTTTATGCAATTTTTCACTATCTTAAAATACCTACACCAAAATGTACAAATCTACATTTGGTATTTTTTGATGGAGTTTGTCAGAATGACGCTAACTCTGACAAATCAGCAAACATTGATTTTAATCAGCAGTTCTGCATAGCTCTCAGTGAGTGAGAGAAATAACTCTCATTTCATATAAGTCATTTGTCTCCACTATTTATTTTGGGTTTTTTGTTTGTTCCTTCTTTCTGCACATTTCAGGGGTGCAGCAGCATTGCTACTCAGTCCTGCTGCTCATAGCAGCCTTTCCTGGAATGTTGACCTAAGGCATTTTTCTTCATTCCACCATGAGACATGGAGGACCTTGTTTGTCTGCATATCCATATCTCCTGCCGTATGTGATCCGTATCTTACAGTCTCTAGCTCTACTGGAGAGAGTCCAGCAGAGGGCTACAAAGATGATCAGGGGTCTGGAGCATCTCTCTTATGAGGAAAAGCTGAGAGACCTGGGTCTGTTTAGCCTGGAGAAGACTGAGAGGGGATCTCATCATGCTTATAAATATCTAAAGGGTGGGCGGGTGTCAAGAGGATGGGGCCAGACTCTTTTCAGCGGTGCCCAGTGACAGGACAAGGGCAACGGGCACAAACTGGAAGACAGGAAGTTCCATCTGAACATGAGGAAAAACTTCTTTACTTTAAGGGTAACAGAGCACTGGAACAAGCTGCCCAGAGAGGTTGTGGAGACTCCTTCTCTGGAGACACTCAAAACCTGCCTGAATGGGTTTCTGTGCAACCTGCTCCAGGTGACCCTGCGCTGGCAGGGGGGTTGGACTAGATGATCTCCAGAGGTCCCTTCCAACCCCTACCATTCTGTGATTCTGTGATTCTTTCACACTTCTCCAAATAATGTAATCTCACCTGTACAACTTCCCAAAAAGTTTGTTTAAAAACTTCTTTGTTGTAGTGCACATGAATCTTTAACCCATTTACAGCTTAGATTAATTCATCAACAGATTACATGTATTTGCTTCCTGAGTTAACAGCACATGCACACTTCTCTTAACTACCTCTCCATAGTTAATTTATCCAGTTCCTCTCACTCTAGCCTCTTCTGCCTATTTTATGTCCCAGGAAGCCTTATTCTGTATGTTTTCCTCATGCTACAAACTGTTTTTCTCTTCTCTAATAATTGAATCCCAAGTACTGATTCAAATGTAAACTCAGTGTATTCTAGTAAGTGTGGCTAATTCTTAAAACACAGCAAAGGTCCCAAAACACCTGAAAACCTCAGTATGCTGCAAAACTAATGTTAAGGGTATGTATGACCAACCAAAATATATATGTTGTAACTATGTTTTAAATCAACTTTGAGTGCAGGTTTCTTTCTACTTGTATATTGTGATTATTGTTACTGGAGTAACTAAAGCTTTTAAGAATTTGCAGAATAACAAATTGTATCTTGTATGTGTTCTAAATGCCAGCCTCCCTGTTAAATTCAATGGAGCTCATCACAAAGCTAAAGCAAAAATTCCTCGCTGTATTTTCTCATCCTAGGGTATGACAGTATTTGCTTTGTCTAGGATTTTTGAAGGAAATAAAACTTTCAGAATTGTAACTCAGATTGCATTAGAGTGCATACAAAATGTAAAACACAGAAGTATCTGTAACAGACTGAAATTATGTCTAGAAATACGAAGAACTGGAAAACCCTGAAAAAGAGTAATCCGTAAAATTGAAAATAGGCTGAGATTAACAAATGTCACATTGCTTGAAATCCCTGAGGGCAGAGACACAGAAGGCATTTTATAAAAATGGATTATTAAGATGCTGAGGACAGACAATTTCTGCTTCTTCCTGGAACAGAACACAAGAAATAAAATAGCTAAAAATGAAACAAGATTTTTCACTCAGAAAACCAGTATTTTCTGAGCACATTTCAGACAATCAAGTAATTATATGCTCATACACAAGAATTAAGAGATAATGACAGCTAATGTACAAGTAAGCGATACACATTATGTACAGTGACATCAGAACTAGAAGGTGATACAATAGATGTTCAGTGCTCCAGTATACTGTATCTTCATTAAAAAGTGAAACTACAAATGCCTCTGATATTCTGTTACGTGCATTAGCCAGGTGGAAAGAAAAGACGGGTTTTGGAAGTGTAGCCACTGGCAAAGCACTGATGGTTGAACTTCAAAGGGTAAAAATGCACCTCTTCCCCACACTCACCTGGCCACAGCATCTGCAAGTGTACCAGACAACCTCTAACACTCTGGGGCCCTGTACGCAATGTCAAGTGCCTCCTGGCAATCTGTACTAACAGTACTGTGAACCTGTGTAAGGCATTAAACTGGCATAGCAAACTTTAATCTAGAATGGTTAAGTGCAGGAAAAAACCCAAAACTATTTAAATATTTTCTCTAAACATTTAAACTGTTTTAATGACATTAACATGTTTATCATGTTTTTCTGATTTAGCTAACCTGACACCATTTCACCAGATGCTGAAGTTCATAATAAACTTCACTTAAGTCATTAAAGTTTTGTTTCAAGTTATAAAATCGAAAATGATTTTTCCTTTTATTTCACAAAAACTGTCATAACACATTCCTCCAGCGCAGGAATTTTTAATATGGACCTTTATGATGTGTAACAGTTATTATCAGATTTGAAGTAAGATAGATTCTTAACACTCAGAAAAGCAAGAGAAGGGCACAATACTGTGTACTCACATCATTCTCGCATCTGTTATTCCTACTTAAAACACAGGCTCCTCCAGTCCTGAGAAAAACTAAAATCTTTCTGACAAGCCTACATTGCAAGAATATCCACCCAGGTATAATAGCCATTCACTTCCAGAGTGGCAGAATGCCAAAATCAAGACAATAAAACCAAAATGGTGAGTGACTTACCCCATTTAAAGGAAATGTTTTCCATCCTAGTTCTCCGAGGGCAGCTGTAGTATCAAGTAACACAACTGAAAATGGAAAAAGAAATGGTATGTTTGCAGTATTGCTTGGATAAAACATACACAGCACAGTAAAGTACGAAACTAGCCATACTAGCCAGGTACATCTACTTCAAGCTACTGAAGCAATTAAAATGTTGAGAGTATAAATAAAAACAGCATCTAAACCTTTAGGCTTTCATGGTTTATATTTCATTATCAAATGTCTCAGAAGATACAATTCATAAAAACCCCTACATCTTTTGCAGAAATCATTGCCACATCACAATACGCTACCAATGCCTCAGCATTAAAAGGTGCCTGAATAAGCATGCACATTTCTGCAGTCCCTTGCCTGGAAACCTAGAAAGTCTGCATGTGGATCTAAGCATTAAAGCAAATAAAATAAAGAAAAACAGGGTTTCAAAAGTAAGATTTTTAAAAAAACCAAACCATGAACTTCCCAGAAATTGTTATACAACATACAAACTATATAATTCAGACAGAACACAGAAAGACTAACAACTTCAGAGCTGACATTTTAGCTGGAATATAACAGTGCCGAGAGCCACTACATACATTTTCCACTATTTCCACCATATTCATTTCGGTTTTTTAATACGTGACAGGATGTGCATTATTGTATATTACAAAATGTTTCTGCATTATTTTAATGTTAAATTACATTAGCTTAATTTTTCTTTTCCTTTCACTAATAATGCAAAAATTATACAGAACACAGCTCATAGTGATAAGGAAGCTGACGGTAAACTAAATATTTAGTACATGAAACATTGTACCTACATGTACTACTGCCCTCTAATGGAATTGTTTAAACTGACCCTCTAATTTAAGAAATGTAAAATAGGATTTAAAAATAAAATTAAGCATTGTATAGGGTAATTTATTTTAATCATCAGCTTAGTGTGTTTTGAATGCTCAGTTCCTCCCTACAGCTCGAAAATTCCAGTTCTTCCTTGGGTGGTTAAATGATGGAGAAAAATGAAGCTAGTAGTTTGGAACATGACACCATTATCCGTACACTTGGGGTTTTTACGCTGTTGCACACTATCTTCCACCTCTTATCTATCCAAACAATCAATGTACAGCTATCTATAATGTGTTTCTATAAAGCACTACATCAACGTCATCATAAGCCAGGTCATATTTTTTTGCCTTATGAAAAAGGCACATTGGCATGGAAACTGTGTGAACTCGCCAGCTTATTAGAGGAAACTTGACCCAGTGTCTTCCTTTGTGTTTTGTATTAGTGACAATTAGAGTTCCTCTATATTTGAATGTATGTTGACTTTTGACCTGAAACCGAAATAGTCTTACCAGCAAATTTACAGTCAGGTAACAAGCTCAACAATAACCAAATAAAAGTTTAATGATTTATTTGAAGAAACCAATGACATTTTAAAAAGGATATTCAACAAAGGGGAGTATTCTGCTCTCCACTGCTTCACCACTTCACCAGCTTATGAAGCTTTGTGAATAACTTGAAGATACATTAAATATTTTTTTTACAAGCTCTGTTTTACTTCCAAAAAATGGAATCTCTAACCCCACTGAGACTACTGCTGCCTTACTTACGAAGCTGTGATCTAGCTGTATTTTCTACTTTGTAGAACACTTTTCTAGCAAGCATTTTCTACTTGCATCAGGCCACCATACTCTTGTTGAAGGGTCCGAAAAGTGTATTCCTGTTTGGCGAGTGATGCAGCAACCTCCTATGTGAAGTTATAATGCACTGGGTACCTGTCACCTCCAAAAAATTAAGCCACTGGGGTTTAGACGTTTTCTTTTCATAGAAAAGACCAAATGCTCAGCTGGCTTCTGAGAATATTTCAATTCACTTTGGAGTTTGTTTCCTTCTCTCCATCCTTCTCCCCTCCTCTCTCCACCCAGCAAACACGGAATATTTATCAATAGATTTGGTTTTCAGCTTTAGATGAAATAGATCAGGTTTCAGTTATATCTTGCTACTTATCAAGTGCTATTCTAATTATATTTTAATTCTTTAATACAGAATTAAAAAATAATCAAATTAAAAACACTATATGTGACTGCTAAACCTACAGATTTGCAGGCAGAAATTAACTGTTTCTACAAACAGCGTTGGGGCTTGAAGTCCCAATTTTTGCGGTAGCAGGATTTAATAAACATCATCCAGGTATTCAAAACTAATACTTCCAAGGAACAAGCCCCAAAATATAGGAAAGAAAATTAATTCCTTTCTTCACTGGAGCCTGAATTAATTAATTTCTTGCCTGAATTAATCAAGTGCTACTTGAAAGCTCAAAGCTATACATTAAAAAAATTAAAAACTAGAGTAAATTCATCACTGACAGTATGCTAAGTTTAAATTTAGTTGAACCATGATCTACTACTATTTCTTGTATACATTTACCAAGTGATACCCATCAAATAACTGAGTTTTGTTAAAATACATTTTTTGATACATTTTACATATCAAGCATCTTGTACACTCACTATGCTCACCTATATCCACCGAATCTGCTAGAATCTCAAACTGGAGAATTCAAACAACCAAACAACTACTAACCAGAATTTGAACGTTACCACCTTCTGAGTCAGAAATGAAAATCATATAAATTGAGATTGTCTTTCCAACAGTACTTGTATTACAAGACATAAAATAATTATCAATCAAAAAATGAGCAAATACTGGCAGATCAAGTAAACATTATGTTTATGGCAAGAAATACAAACCCCGGTAAAGTGGTGAAATCAACAGGGCCGGCTATACAAACGAGGACATGGATAAAGTAAAAAATCCTCACACGCTTCAGTGATTTGGAGATATCTACATGATAGACTTGAGTGTGGGACAGAGATACCCAAGCTATCTTCAAATGAGGTAATTAAGAAGCATTCTATCCCCAGCTGCACAGACCTGATGGCAGACAAATTGCACTGCCAAGAAGCTTCCAACTCGTAGCTCCATGGCAGAAAATTCACTCTGCTAAAAAAATCCAGACTAAGAAGAATGTCCACAGGTATACGTCTGAATTACATAGAGGAACGAATGCTTCTCTCCTGGCTGGAGAATAGTAGAAGTTTCTAAAGACCTGTAAATTCACATGCAAAGGGAATAAAAAGAGTTGGTGGACACTAGATGTATGATGATTAAAATGAGAGAAAATTCCCTGAAAAGTGATGGAACCAGGAAGCTATATTTAGTGATCCCTGTCCCTATGTTCACTTATTTATACTCCTTTATATGCCATAAAAAGCCCTATTCCTCTTAAATGAGACTTCATGCAAAGCGGCCATTATGGACAAGCCATTAACTGCCAGGATAAGCAAAAGCGTGTTTCTGGAACTACTGCAGTTAATATTTATGAAAAAAGGTATAAATAAATTGGTTGCAACTAAGCAATGCTGACATCCAACCGCCCTTGTAGCAGCCAGTTTTTGGAGGTGATGTAGAGTGTAAAACTTGCAGAGAAAACAAGAGTGGAAGAGTGTAGGTCTACCATTACGAAGTCATGCCACAATTCAAAATTAACTCAAAGATTCTTTTAAAAAATCTCTTTGGATAAAAAGAACTTAGATTTAGCACTTGCATGTCCTTCCTTAAATAACTGAGCAAGGGATACTGTCACTTGCCCAACAATAATATACAGACTTAAACATACATCTTAAAACTATTGTTTTAGTTAACTGCACAGTTCACACTTAAAATTTAAAAAGTGTTTAGCTTTGTTTTCCAGTACAAACTTTAATAGATATTACATTATTATAACTCATTATGCCATATTGAGCTCCGGTTTCTTTTTTTTTGGACATATCTTACAGTGCTATTATTAGACTTTACAATTGAAATTAATCTTTTCAGAGGTTTTGCCTGGTCCTGAGGGAACAGTTTTATTTAAAATTATGATGAGCAGAGCTCTGAGGACTGACAGTGTGGAATTTTAATTCTAATTCCAAAGTACTGTTCTGAAGATGAACTCTACAATCTTGTCTGTACAACCAAGGAAAAAGCCTTCCAAACATTCATTTCACCAGTTCCTTTTCTCCTCTTCTCTCTTTGCACATCTCCAGACAGTCTGACCTAACGTTTTTAAATGAATAAAGGATTTCAGCCAATTTACTTCATGGAATCATAGTCCAACATCAGAATAGGCCATCAAATCACCCAGCTTAACCTCCCGCTCATTGTGGACTAATACATTTCCCTGTTACTTCTCTAGTGGCTAAGACAAAGATTTGCAAGGAAAATAGAATGACAAACAGACACTAATTTTTTAAGACACTAATTTTTTAAGACAACACTTAGGGAGCTACAGAAAAATACCAGTGCAGAAACAAATCCAAGAAAAAATACTGAGACTACAAAGAAGTCAACTTGGCAAGACGCAGATAAGCCCACTCCAACACATCCCCCCCAGGTGACAACTGCTGGGCCGGCAGAGACTCGCCAGGTGCCTGTGCTAGGAACAGGGAGCAGCGTTTGCTGCTCAGCCTGGCAGCATGTTCGCCCTACTTGTCTGCTCTGTGGCTTCTCCCACAACCTCACGCCATGCACTCAGGAGCTACGGATGTCCTGTGGCGTCTCTCTGCTGCACTGGGTAAAAGATGGCCAAGTAAAAGATAGAAAGTTTCAGTAGCTTCCAGAAGGGTAGGCAGTCATTACAGATGATACCCAGAAACAGGTAAAACTGGCACAATTTTTTTTTTCTCTGAGAACTTACTTACTGACTGCAATCAGTTTATATTTATGAGACAAACACACTGAGATTCTAAAGTCTCTCACTTCCAGCCCCCAAGAGTTGTTGCTCTTTTCTGAAATGTCTGCACTTTTTTCAGGTTTTATGGTCTTTTCCATTTTCAAAAATAGTATCACCTGCAGTATTCTGAAATCATTCCTTCTAACAATATACATTAAGATAAAGAACCCTGCCTATTTTTATATCCTGTTTATATATCCAAGGTCACATTAGCCTATTTTTTACTGCAGCATTGCAGTGATAGGCAGTTATCAGTCTATCAAGATCACTGTCCTTTATGGAATCACTCCTTTTCATCACTATTTTTCAGTTTGGGTGGCATTTTTGTTCTTGAATGTACAAAGATCCATTTGTTTATATTAAACGAAGTTTTACTTTTAAGAGCTGACTTTTACTAAATGATAAAGGCTGTTCCCTGTCTGCACAACTCTACTTACTACTCTTTCATCAGCTATTGATTTTATATTTATTTCCAGATTACTAATGAAAAATGTTGACCAGTTAGAATTTTGAATGTTGTATAAGGAGTATCTCAGATTCTGTGATTTAACAGTACTGAAAAAGTACTTATGTACAGTTTTTAAAAATCCATTTACTAAAAAATTTGGTAAGTTTTTACTGTCAGAACGCTTTGTGATATTTTGTCATACTTTACGAAATCTAAACATGTTACCTCTATGGCTTATCTGCTTGAGGAAGACAGAAAGAAGAGGCAGATATGCAACATGCAAGTTACCTTTGGCAACTAGTATGTAATCAACTGGGAAAAATTATTTAAATGCGTGGGGTTTTTGACCAGGCCTGTTTTCCATAAAACAAATGAACTGACATTCATTATATACGTACCAATTAAATCCTTTTCCAGCATTTCCAGCATTATTTTGCAGTCAACAGCTATCATCTGGTTTAGGCAAGATTAACGAGCTGCAGTAATAAAGGATGAGGAGCACCTGTCTAGACAGCAATTCTGCCAGGAAAGTATATAGGAATCATAGCAAATCATATAGTAAACAAAGTATCAACAACAGTGTTTGACTGAGATTAACAGGATTATAGCCAGCAAAATATATAGAGTAATCCTTCCCTTCTCTTTGGCATTTGTAAGCCTTCAGCAGCAGCAGCACTGTGTCTAGTTTTCAGTGCCCTTCTTCAAAAAATACTTGGACCAGTTGCAAAGACACCACAGGAGAGCAACAGGAATGATGAGATCTCTAGAAAGGCTTTGCTCTGGAAGGTCCGAGTGCACTGCAGTCATTTACCTTGGAGGTTAAATTAGGACTACCCACTAACAATCTTCTAGTATGTAAAAAGCTGTTTAAGGCAGAAGAGAATAATGTTAATGGCCAAAAAGGAAGAAGGGATTTAAATTACAGTAAAAAGAGTTTTATATTAGACTTCAAGAAAATCCTTACTACCCCTACAGTTGTAAAGAAGGGGGATAGTTGTGACTAATTGGGAAGCTGGGGAATCTCCACTATAGGAGGCTTTTAAGACACCTTCAACACTGTCAGACCTGGTTTCTACATAATCTCATGTTGCCTTGGGGCAGAGGGGGGGAGCTAAATGACTTCTCGAATCCTCTCCAATGCTGTGATTTTTATAAAAATCTAGTTACCTGGTTAATGGTGCTTCCCTTTTCTTTTCAAACCAGTACTCTGTAACACCTAACGCTCTTCCAATATTCTTGAATTCCCTGAGTCCCCAAACTAATTAAATTTACCATCAGTAGCCCAGAGACCTCCTCAGCCAATTCTTTCCGGACTCTTGGAAGAGAACTACTTACACCAGATGGGGAGTAGTCACGTTAGGTGAATAAATTACTGATTTCTAATTTTCTTAATTCTGAACACCTTATTTTCTGCATCTTTCTAAAAATAGTTAAATACCATTCACACAAACATTTTTATTCATAATACAATAGAGAAATTTCCATTATCCTGAGTGTTGTGAGACTTGGGCTTTTACCAAACACACTTAGCTTCTATTTTCAATTTTCTACACTTCATATATTCTAACCTATATTGATTTCCACATGTATCCTCTCTTTTCCACTAATTATTACAAGTGTTTATATTTCTAGTTTCTGCTTTCGGGTTTCCTCTACTGTAAGGTGACCTGCTATCCAAAACTGGCCTTTTTTTATTGATCGATGATTTCCCAGTCAAGAATTTTAAAATGGAATTTCCAATTTCAGCTTTTTCATTTTCACATTTGCACACTCACACAAACACATGATTAGAATTCTCCTCTAATGAACGAGAACTGGTCAGAATAATTTTTCATCTCACTCATAATAAATTCACCTTCTCAGTCTTAAGAAGTTTGCAATATTATTAGACTGTGTGCAATATTTTTTATGTTGGAAAACTGCCTGTCTTTAACTTGGTGGTGTTTTACTTCCACTTACATGAGGTCTCCAGTGAGCATCTTCAAAAACTAATTCCCCCACGGCACCATTTTTCTTTCCATACATTTTCATACAGATGCTTAAAGAATAACTTACCCTATTCTCTAATTTGATTCAGTTACCTGTTTCAGTCTTACTGTTCACTACTGCTACCTAGACAGATATAATTTCAAATACTGTGGCTCTGAGCTAACAAGTTAAAAACAAACACTGGTTCTTTTGCATAAAACACCACACTATCCACCTTTTTTTATTCAACCTTTTTTTCCTAGAGAACTTTATTACCTATTTTTTAGCAAGATCATTTTAAAAATGAAATTAAAATTTATGCTTTTTGCTATATCATTTTATGCTTTCCTACACTTTCATAGTGCTCCTGCTATTTCAGAGCGAATATAATTATCTTTTCCTTACCTTACGTGCTAACACGCACTTTCTCCTGAGAGCGGAAGGCTGCTGTAATCCTACTGCTCCATCTCTCACCAGAACGTAAACCAACATTTTCATACCAAAAACTTCAGTTTTACATTATCCTTTTTCACATTGCCTTTCTTCCATTCTCACTTGAAAAATCAACGTGAATCCCTTTATTCCGATGTTGTATTATTATTAGCATTGCCAACCATTGCAGACCCCTCAGTTACATCAGAGTAGCCTCACTGGATTAAGCATTAAATAGAAAAAGCAAGATGAAGCTCTGATTTATTCTCCTCTTGTGCTTTTTTGGTGGAAGACTTTATTGAATTTGGATTACAGAATGCATATTTTTACTCAACTGTACCATGTAAATAAGCAAGATAAGTAAACCAAATGCTGTACTTTGTTCTTGCTACCTCAAATCATAAGACACCACACTGAGAGATCTAATTTATGTAATTTTTTAAAATGAAAGACTAATTCTTGTACCTACTGAGAGAAATAATGGAGGCAGAGGCAATTGATTCTAGCTGTATCCTCAGTACCATTATTCCATATACTGTCAAACCCCCAAAGCTCGTGAAATGGAAGTGGCAACTAATGGAACCTCGGAATGCTACGGTATTTCATTTGAGCAATTAAGTGGATAAGACATATTGAAGACCAGAGCCGATTATTATACTCATTACATATCACTTTTGCAAGCTTGTGTGTTTCTTTCTGTTTGCAACTCATTTGCAAAATATTTATTTTTTCAACTCCATATACTTTTCAGTATTCTGAGTTTATGTAGGTAGAAGGAATAAATAAGCCACTTGCTTCACAAACCATTCAGATTTTTATATTCGTTATTAATGCTATGTAATTGATCTGTGATTGTATCATCATATTACTTTAGAACAACACGTCATGAACATCATATATAATTATATCTGTGGAAAAGGGAGTTATACAAACATCCACTCAACTTACATTTGAATGAACCAAAATGCAATTTTACAATTCTTTCCAAAACACAAGGCATGTAGCCATAGTAGGATGAAAAAAACCCTCAGATTCTAAACAAATAATCTAATGTGTGTTTCAGCATCTCCAAAGTCTCCATAAAAAAAAGTTAAATCTAAATTAAACCCAACAACATTTGAAATTCTACACGTAGGCCCAATTCATTTTATGACTTCTACAGCACCAAGGGATTAAGGTATTAGTCTTTTACCAGCATCTACTAAGACTTTGTAAATGGTCTACTTCGTGTCTAAATTTTCTTTATCTAGAAATGACTGTTGAAATTATCACTGTAAATTTTGCAGATGTTCATGAAAGTCTGCCCTTCTGGAGAAAGCCTTTGGCACTCATATTCAGAGAACAGTAGATGTCAGTCCCAATGTGTTATTTCAATAATAAAAAGACCATAATTAGAACATATAGTCAGCTAGTTGCCTATTGCATTTACTGTGGTTTATTTTCAGCATTGTTAACACCTGCCTTTCTGAAAGCAGGACAGTGGATTTTAAAAAAGTGACAAGTCTGGGGCTACAGGCTGTCAAGCTTTACGTTCAGTTTAGGGTTTAAAGTATCCAACCACAACCATTTCTTAAATTAAAAAGAGCATTTTTACTTTCTTCCTAATGCCACTTTATTGTAAAATAAGCAATTGCAATACTTTAAACACCTACCAAAATGCTCTGATAAGCAATTATTACCATTTACAGTTTATAACCTGTACACAGCCCATTGAACATACCTGTATCTTGTCACACCTCTACTTTAAATGACATGATTGATACTTACAATTTCTTTAATTTTAAGATCAGGAAGTATTTGAACAAATTTAAATATCTATTTTATAAAGTTGGAGCTTAAGACATAGTAAGAAAAAAAAACCTGAAACAGACAGACTTATTTTCAGGAAACAAGAATCCTTGCACTCAAAAGAAGTAATAGTAAAATTCTGTGTTCTGTTTTTTCCCATTATTTTTGTAGCCTGCTTCTAATAATAGCATTAATAATAATAGCATTAAAATTACTTAGAATAGTGCTAAACTACTTCATAACAAAAACTAACAAAAAAAAAACCAAACAAAAAAAATAGAAACAACTGATTAATTCTGAAAATTGGTCAATTATGCCCAGATACTCTTGCTTAAATGAAGGGTTTTTTCTTTTTAGACATCATGTAACAGTCAGAGTTCACTCCTGAAGTAGACTCAGTACAATTAAAAGAGAGACTATTTGGCCAACTGTTAGCCTTTAAAATTATTTAAACCAAGGTATGAAATCTTGGTAACAGCTTTCTGTACAAAGTATCTTGTGAAACTTATTTCTCTGTTGTACAAAAAAGAATAATCAGATGCATGAAGGAAAAAGAAATGACCTTTACTGCTGTTTTACAACAGAACTGAGAAAAGACTCCCTGCGTGACAACCTACAACAGGAGCTCCTTGTTGTGGAGTGTAACTAGAGATTCATAATACCTCCATTCCGGTGCAACCATCCATGCTATCACGGTTTTTCTGCACATGCATATATGACCACTCTGATGGTGAACGTCTCTCTAAAGCAACTTATGAAAGACAGAAGTCTTTAAATGGTTATTCTGCTAGGATAACACATTGACTTTCTTTTTTTCGATATCAAAGTGCTGCCTTATCAAGCAACTTTAATCCCTGTTCATAATACAGACAAATATTCCAACGAAAGAGGAAAAATTAAACAATTTATCAGTCACAGACACATAATACCAGTCAGTAAAAGATACGGACTTTCCCAGTAAGGCAGGTTCCATGTTTCATTTCACAAATACCAAACGGAGCCTTGGGAATCAACCTGATACATTCAGTGGCACCAAACGAACCAAGCACGTAGAAAACGTATCTGCCAGTGCAGAAATACATGTCATTTTCTGCACTGAAATCTTTCTGGGATAATAGTTATAATCCCAAATTGTACACAGTTAGATCTTCACTATGTATTCTGCTGCTCAGTAGGTTGTTTTGCCCTAAGACAACTTTAAACATTATATATTTTGAGTTCTAACATAAGTGCTTGCTTCTCCAATGCTTATCCACAAGCACAAGAAAAAATAAAATTACTGAGGTAAAAAGAAAGCATATTCACATTTAAAAGAAATGAGTTTACCTCAGAAACAGATGAACCCCAAGTTTTCCTCAGGTAACTGTGGAATGGATAATGAATAGGTAATATCCTACGTCTCCTAGCCTGTAACACAGATTTTTCCCCAAGAGCAGCGTCAAAGTGATTTCAAAGTGATTTAGTTGAACACTGCACTTCCAAACTGGGGAGTAAGGCAGAAGGAGGTTCTCAAATCCACACACCAGCCAGAAGGGATGAGTTCCTACATTTATAATGCATGAGAAGGGGCTGAGCACTGCAATGTCAGCCCTACAGGACAGGCAGTGAACACAGAACTGAAGAATACGTCCTAGTAGGTAGAAGCAGATTGCTCTACTTTAATGGACTCCTCACAAAGAATGAGATGGGAAAAAAGGGGGTTTAGGTACCAGGGAAACAGTGTGTTCTTAACCATTGGCTCAGCTTTCACTTCCAAGATACTCCTTTTCAGCAGGGATTCCTGTTAAAATGAAGTGAGATAAATTAATGCTGTTCACAGGTCCGGAAGATAACACCAGAGCTGATTTATGTCACATAGGTGTATTATTTTCCTAAGCTTTTGGTTTCACATATGAGATAACTGGAGGTCAAAAGCTAAGCCTGATAAAAATAGGAGTTGCAAAATTATGATAGAAGCCCAGCTGCCCTATGAAATAATTTTCATTCTGACTTGAAAAAGCTAATTGATATTCAATTCACCATCATGTTCATGTCAACAGTAGATTATTGGGCAGATTTTTCTAAATGAACATGAATACCTGACAGTTTTGTCAGCTCTGTTTATTAACCTGAGTATATCTTCATTAGGGAAATTAGAAACAAGTGAAATTCAGACAAATGAATTTATCTTTCCTTGAACTGGTAAAGTACAAATGACTTGTGTGTTGAAGTCAATTCTATTAGTTTGGGACTTGGTTTGTGGAGTCATGATGCTAGATTTAATATTGTCCACTTTGCTGTTAACCTTTCCTATTCTTACAAGCATTTGCTTTTACATCTTCTACTATACTATTTTTTGAGTGGCGATAAAATTAACAAGCTGTTTATGTAACAACAATCCATGAGTGAAAAAAACATACAAAAGCTTTTGGAAAAGTATAATAACATCTATACATAACTGTCAGTCAGACTAATTACAAAGTTAATAATTCAATAACTATTGCTCCTATTCTCTGTATTTCTTAGGATGCCCTTTTCAAGGCGGGTGGAAACTTCCCACAAGAGTTCACGGGGATAATCAAACCCACCCTGGGCACCCATTCTTTCTTGCACTGTACTGAACCAAAGACCTAGCCTCTCTAGCAGTGAAGTATGAAATGGTATTGCAAGGGTTTGTTGCCTTTGCCCCATGCATAACTGGGAAGGTTGGTAAGAGGTGCATTCAACCAGAATCAACACAGACCTTTTCCACAACAGTCTCTTTAAGAAAAGAAGTTTTGAAGAGGACAGATGACAAAGTGACAAATGGGGACTGGGAAGACAGATGGCCACTGCTTACTCAAGTAGTTACTTAATAACCATAATGAAAAATTAGCTGTTTGGTGACTCTGAGGAACAGAATAGACAGATGTTAGGCTGAAGCAACTAAAGAGAGTTCATGCTTGACTGGCAGCACGGCCCCGTGAAGAGCTGTTCAAGAATCTCTAGCTCAAGAACTGAGGCAAAAGACCAGTTCAGGCTTTTTGGCAGGGCCCTTGAGGGTGCATGTTCTTGCTGGTGCAGTCAGAGCTGTAGGGCATGCTGCTTCAGACAGGCTGAGAGCAAGAATCAGGAGCCTGAAACTCCGACATACGGGCAAATCAGACGTGGGAACAATAGTCAGGGAAGCTCCAGGCATGAAACACATGAAACATGAAACTTCTGCAGTGGCACAGACCCATCTGCTGAAACCAAAGGCTCTTTACTACTCTCTATCTTCTACTACTTCTGTAGTTCAGCGTAACTTAACTCTAGGCAGCTAAGAGTTTACCTACACTCAGTCTATATTTTTACATCATAAAATGAAACAGGGTCATTCCTATTTTGTAGGCAGAAAAGCTACAATACAGAAAGCAAAGAGTTCATACAGCCTATAAACGGCAGATCTTGACTACCCTGCCTTCCCAAGCTAACGATAATGCTAACAATGTCCACATGAAGTGATACAGAGAGTGGAAAAGTATAGCTGTTCAGTCCTCATCTGTTGCATTGTTGCAGTCTGAACAACTCAGAATTTATCCACAAGTCACATAAATAAGCCTCCATAAGTGACAGGACATTATTATTATTATCCATTACAGAACTATGCCAAAGCCATATAAGCAGGATGAAGTTAGTATTTCATACTCAAATAAAAGGACATGCTCCCTAATCTCCCTAATGACCTAAGAAAGCAAGTGACACACAAAGGACAGGGGAGGGCTATCAAGCCCCTTCAAGCTGCAACAGGGTAGGTTTAGACTGGACATTAGGAAAAAATTCTTCACAGAACGAGTGGTCAGACGCTGGAATAGGCTGCCCAGGGAGGTGGTGGAGTCACCATCTCTGAATGTGTTTAAGAGTCGTTTCGATGTGGTGTTGGGGGATATGGTGTAGGGGAGAACTTTGTAGAGTGGGGGTGATGGTTGGACTTGATGATCCCAAGGGTCTTTTCCCACCTGAGTGATTCTATGATTCTATGATTCTAAGCCCACATTTCTAATTTTTCTGCTTGTTAAAGGTGATTTGGTTAGTAATGATTTTAGCTGTCAGTAGTTAAGGCAAGTCATCAGTAGAGCCACAAGCTGTGGGCATATCAAAGATGAAGCAGTCACGACTCTCAAGGTGTCAATGCTCTCAAGCAAAATGATCAGTTTTTCTCCTTTGCTTCCCGAAGTTGCATCTCATTTGCTTGGTAAATTACCTACTTTAGAAGTGAAATACTTAATATAGTTGGCCTTACTACTATAGTCTGAAAGTGACCACGATATACAGAAAAAGAGTTTAGCAGAACTTATATGAAAAAACCTTCTAGGAAGGAACACAAAGGCGACTCAGAAAACATGAGGTTAACATTTAGCTATATTAAATATTTTCTTTTTTTAATACAGAGTCTTAAAAATATACCAAAGTAAATCGTATTAGAAAGAAGAGTTGTTCCACTCATGACAAATATTCCCAGAGATATCCTAGGTTTATATTAATGATGATAAAATGTTTCTTATCTCCTTTGATTAAATATCCACACAGCCAGTCAGTTTAATGCTTTTCAGCGTTGCAATTCTCTCTTTCACTGAGTCAGTCTGTCACTTTTTCCACTAGCTCTTCATTTATAATTTATGGTGTCAAGCACCAAGCTTTCACAGCATGAACATTTTACAGGTGCTAGGTCAGGCTGTCAAGCTAAAGTACATGCTAATAATTGAAAGCTTTGAAAATCTTGGTCTCTTTACCTACAGTGGAACATCAGCATGAAGGCTCAATTGTTTTTACAAAATAATCAGGTTTGTAATACTTTTAACGTTATCAACAAATAAATATACAACATCCTGTCATTTACTTGACAGGAAATAAGTTTTGACTATCTAACCAAAGATCAAATTGCTTTAAAAGATTGGACAGCATGGAGTACTTGCCTCTACTATATACAGACTTTGAGCTTTGAATGATATACTTTTAATGCATGTACATGAAGATTAAAATTTCAAAGATAACTGAAGAGCATAAAATACATTTGAGAATGCCATCATTCATGTAGTAAACTGTTATGCCTGGTCTGTTGACTAACTGGTCTCATATTCAATAGTATATAGTTATCCTCTTTTTTTCTTTTGTGACTACGTGATAATCTAATTGGAGAAAATAAACTTTTTTTTTTCTGATTTCACATCAAGAAGAGAAAGTAAAAACACTGCTTTTCCATATTATTTTAGGATTTTTTTCAAATTTTCTAGAGTGCAAGAGGTGATTTGGATATGATGCAGGGAACCTTTTTCAATATCTCTTCCTAGTCTGCAGCTCTTTAAACACCAGCAGAAGAAAAAAAACATGTTGGAACATAAAAGCATCGTAATAATACTTTTTAAAAAATAATTAAACAAAAAAACTTCCTGCTAAAATAGGGTAAAGTAAACACAGTCACTTTTTGTTAACAAGGGGTTGTCATATGTAACACACATGAAGGTGGAAAGCATTTGTGAGACTTACACCGACATGAAATGAACATGTCTTGGGCACAGTGATTTGGCAGGTACAGCACTGCATCACTACTGCTGGAAATGCAGTAACACTAGGTAACTTACTTTGTTCAAAGCACCGCTTCAAAGGGCTACTTGAGACTTAAGTGCCTGTTACACAACCCAGTGATGCAAGGGGAATGTCACTGAGGATCGCTGGAGCGCTGCCAAGGGAGTTTGAAGGCACTGCCAAATACAGACTATATAATAGTACATCCACACTGTTACTGCAGAACATGGGATTCTTTATATTTGAATGATTACTGCAAAGGTATTGTTTGAATTAATGTTTGCTTTATATCATTTTTCTATGAAACCTTTTTTTTCCTCTTTTGCCATTCTGTCTGAAATGTTTGAGCCCAGAAAATTGAGAAGGGGACAAACACCAACATGACTGTGCAGATGAATTACTCTATTAAAGGAAAAATAGGGAATAATTTAAAAATTATTCTTTGCTCCTATCTGAAGATTACAGTATAGTAAAAATGCTCAATTTGTCTGGGAAAGGTATCCAGTATGTCACAGATTCATAGAACTATAGAATGGTTCGGATTGGAAGGGACCGCTACAGATCATCTAGTCCAATCCCCTGCCATAGGCAGGGACATCTTCCACTAGACCAGATTGCTCAAAGCCCCATCCAACCTGAGCTTGAACACTGCCAGGGATGGGGAATCCACAGCTTCTCTGGGCAACCTGTTTCAGTGTCTCACCACCTTCATTGTAAAGAATTTCTTCCTTATACACAATCTAAATCTACCCTCTTTCAATTTAAACCATTGCCCTTTCTCCTGTCTCTATAGGCCCTGGTAAAAAGTCTTTCTCTGCCTTTCTTACAAGCTCCCTTCATATACTGAAAGGCCTCAATATGGTCTCCCCAGAGCCTTCTCTTCTCCAGATTGAACAACCACAACTCTCTCAGCCTGTCTTCATAGGAGAGGTGCTCCAGCCCTCTGATCATCTTCGTGGCCCTCCTCTGCACCCATTTCAGCAGGTCCATTCCTTCTTCTGCTGGCAGTGCCAGAGCTGGACACAGTACTCCAGGTGGGGTCTCACCAGAGCAGAGTAGAAGGGCAGAATCACCTCCCTTGAGCTGTTGGCCACGCTTCCTTTGATGCAGCCCAAGATACGCTTGGCTTTCTGGGCTGCAGGCCCACATTGCTGGTTCAAGTCCAATTTTTCATTCAACAGCACCCCCAAGTCCTTCTCGGCAGGGCTGCTCTCAATCCCTTCATCCCCCAGTCTGTATTGATATTGGGAACTGTCCCAAGCCAGGTGCAAGACCTTGCACTTGGCCTTGTGAAATTTCATGAGGTTCACATCTATCTACATATCTAAGTATCCAGTATATATGTATCTATGATCTAGTGTGAAATAGCTTTTACCAACACAACAAAGACCAACCCTGAAAAATTACTACTGCCCCTGTACTTCTTCCCAATACATAAGTACTTTGAAAAGCATATGAAGAATGCACTTTATGTTCCTCCTTTAGGAAATTTTGTAGCTCGTACAGACTCCCTCCTTTAAAGCCCCAACATATGCAGTTCCATAGAATCTTTTGTTTTCACATTTCATCGAAGATTTTATCATATGTAATTAAAGCACAAAGAAAACTGGGTTTCAGAGTGACCTACAAGAAATATCAACACAAGTTTTTAAATTCTGCTAATGAAGCCTTCCAAAACTGCATGTTTTGCTATTCTAGTTTCCTTTAAAAGAAATACACTATAGCATGGTTAGAGAGCAGAGAATGGATTGAGTGGGTTGACTAGAGCAGTAAGACAACGAACTTTGCAAGACCATAATGTGAACTGAAGAGGCTAAAAGGAAATACAGTCTTACGGAGGTAGTGTTAGGGCTTCAGAGGGGCCAAAGATGGATTTGGCCAAAGATGGGAGAAATGGCTAGCCTGAAGATAAGTGTTTGTATGGGAAGACTTGGTGGAATGAAAGAAAGAAAATGTGTTACACTGAACAGCAAAAAAATTCACACGTAAGACAGAACTGGGGTTGTAGGAAAACATGGAGACTGTTACACAGTCAGGAAAGATACTGAAAAGTGATAATGGATAGATGGGCTGTATGGGAAGATGACGAACACTGACTGTTAAAAAGAAACACGTTTACTATTCTTTGCACATCAGGAATGATGTGCAAGTTGGAAAGGGGAGGCAGCTAACAGGTTTTGCACATACTTGCTTTCATTAAGACAACTTGTCATCAGAATTGTATCTAGAATCCAAAGTATATCATCAGTAACTGATTTGTCTAAAATTCTAAATCTCAGTCTTTCAAAATGTGGCAATTTATACGACATATTAAAACTAAGACAACTTCTCTTCTCATTTCAGACTGAATGATAGAAGCCTGTCTGCAAGAAACAAGGTTTCATTTTCAGTAATGATAGAGTTATTCTGGAGTAAACAGTATTCTCAACAGAGTTAGCATACATTAAATTAAGACTGTTGAATCCAAAAACAGTTTCAGGCCAAACTTTTTTCTCTATCTATAAAAAGGATTAGTGAGATTATAATGAGAATTAAATAAGGAGTTAGATAGAATCGTTGTAAAAAGGAAATATTTTAGGATGAAAATTAAGTATACAATTACATCCCCAGTTTAAAAAGCAACAATAAAAGGAGATAATAAATATGTATTCAATTTTAGATATTATACATATTTCATAAACCCACATTGATCTAAGGCCTCTTTTCTTACAAGACCTAGCTACCGCCATACCTGAGCAATTTGAAATACTGTGCTTGTTACTCTCGCTTTCCCACCTGTGCAAAATCATTCTCAGACTACGAATATAATACTATCTCATGGCAGGTTTCCCTACCCTCTACATGAATGCAATCAATTATTGTTTAACGCTGTTTCCCACCAACAATAATGAATGCCTTGATCAGAATCTCAGTGTGCTTTTTTGATTGTCCACAGTCCTTTCATTTCCAGTGCTTGCTCTCAATCAGAACAAGTGATTTAAATCTCATACTTAATTTAAAACAGATGAAGGGGGAATTTAAGATGTTTCATTCGTGTAAATGCCAAATTTATAACAATGAATATTATCTTTTATATTGCTATACAGCTTAATTTATTTCATCTAAGAGCAATAAAACAGAATAAGTACTGAGTGATCCTAATAGCCAAGCAGAACCAAATTATGGAAGAAAAAGCTGACATCTGAATTATAATGCATTAAGGTAAAATTACAGCTGAATTTGAGGATAATTTCATTCAATTTGACTTCAAAAATGCAGTACTTTTTCAGCCTTATTTTAGCATTATACAAACTGAAAAGTGTTTTCAATCTACAAAAATTATGAAATACGATTTGTGTTTTATAGTTAAGATACCATTAAATTACTATTTGTGTGGCAACACCATATTGGTAGTGAATGTTATAGCTTATCATGCACATTTTGTTGTACAAATGTCAGAAATAAATCTGGGTTAGGAAACTGAAACAAGTTGTAAAAGTTTTTAGCTGCTTTAAATAGAGAGCAAAAGAGGTGAGGAAGTACATGAAAGGCATGCTTTTGAGACAGACAAATTCGTAGTGCAATTCCTCAAAGGTCAATCATGGCACTGATAATATTTAAGTAATGTCCATGGCCCCAATAGGTTTGTTCTATGAGATTTTTTCATGTGAAATTTGGGAGGCATTGTCAACACAACTGAAGGCTGGAACACTGTGTAGGCAGCTATGGGAAGAGAAGGAATGATTCTTCATATCTGGCATAATAAAGAAGGGAGGACATGAAATACAAATCATAAGACAATACAAAGGGAGCTAAGGTGAATTTCTTTTATGAAGTGAGAGCCAAACAGATGTGCAGGTATAAGCCAACCATGGACCAATCAAATTATGTGGGAATGGAGGAGACAAATGCCATCACAGAAACTACCAGGTATTTCTAATAAAAATACTTCTGTTGCACTAAGTACTAGTAAATCCTCACCAGCAAAACTGTATATGGTTCTGGCCACCTTTGTACAGTAAAGAATGGATTAAACCAGCATGGAGAACAGTCAAAGGCAACTGAAACTGTCATAGTGATCACCTGTCTCTTGAATGACAGGTGAAAACAGCATGCCAAAGTCCAGAAGAAGAGATACAACTCCTCCTACGATAGTGTAGCTGGATAAAAATTGAGAATGGAAAGATCTTCCTAAGCTTTGGGACAACACCAACACAAGAATAAATGAATAAGCACTGACCGCTAATAAATGCATCTTATAAATGCATTTTGATTTCATAGCACTGAAGTTAAAAACCACCCTCCAATGGGGGGTAATAAGGGAACATCACGTAACTAGATTTAAGATTAAAACTAATCACTTTTTAATACAGCATCATAAGAGGCATTTGCTTGTGGTAACAGAGGTCTTTCCCAATCCAGTGTTCCAGTTAGAGTCAACAGAGCCACTCAATGCAGTGTAAACAGTCTTAGCACATACGACTAATGCAAATACTACTTTTCCTGTCAAGAACAATTAAAAAAAAACTTTCAATGCCAGCAATGTTACAGTAAAATATTTTCCTCACCTCAAAGGAAATTAAGCCACTTGCTGAATGATAAACTGACCCTTCCATTGGCAATTTCTTCCTGTCTTCGAGGGCAATGGTAACCTCTCCCGTCCAACCCATTTCATTTTGGAACACAGTAACAAGTAGTTAAAAAATTCTTGAACCCTCTTCACAGAACTATAATATAGATCTTTCTGAACTACTGCATTTATCTTTAACATAAGTCTCCAAAGGACATAACCCACATCATGGACTAAGCTTGTAAAACTGAATTTTATGAACTGTAGCAGTTTTGAGCCATAAAAATGGAATCAGTGGACTCAAGTTGATGATAGCATTTCTCCCTACCCTACACAGGAATGAATTTATTTTTTATATTTTTTAAAATAATGTACTTTTAAAAAGTGTTAGAACCTGCTTAGAGTCTACAAATATGTATGTTTACACATAGAGATGACATAGTATTGAACAAATGATTTTTCTCCCCTCCTCCCTAAACCCCAAATTTTGTAAATCGTGTAAGAGAGAGCCAGAAGAACTTGATTTTTAATCTTCTCCTCCTCCTCCTTTTTTCCTCTCCTCTCTCTTATAAAAAACGTACTGTTCCATCTTATTGTCTGAAAAAAGGATGGCCCACTGCTATTTTAGGAGCTTTAGTCACAAATGGTATCACTTTACCGCAATGAAAATCATACCTATGTTCCTTACAGCTGCAGAAATGTTTACCTCTGCTGAAAGAATATTACCTCCATGAAGCTGACCAACAAGAATCTTATTTTATTCATAAAGCATTTCATATCAAGAATATTTAATTTCTTCTCATAGCTTTCTCTTACTTTAAAACAGATCAAAACCCTAATTTTAACATATGTTCCATGCAGTAAACACCCCAAAACCCAAACATTCAAAGTAATTTTTTGGTGTGTGCTGAGTAACTGTGAAGTCAACCTGAGCTAGTACCTGGCAGCTCAAATAATCAGGCCATTTGGACAATGTATTCACTGAACTGGGTGTAAACACATCTCATTTGGACATAAGAACACCAGATATCAGAAAAGAAAGAATCCCTTAGGTAAGAGTCAAGCATCCACAAACACATTTAAAAGTTTAAATACATTAGTGCAAAAGAACAAACAGTTCTTCAATCACTCTTTGCACAGTTTGAATATCAACTCACTAACTTTTTCCTTTCCTAAACACACTATAGAAAAAGAAGATCCTTAACTAAGCAGATGCTTAACTGAAGTGTATTATGAAGAACCCATCAGTAGCATGACTTTATTTTTTCTGGTTGTTTTGTTTTTGTTTTTGTTTTGTTTTGTTTTGTTTTGTTTTTAAGATAGGAGTCCTTATGAACCTATTAAGTAAGGTATATTACATGCTACAGTGAAGGAAAAAAATCTCCAACCTCAAATTGCTTTGACAGTCTCATCTAACCTGGAGAGGTAGAAAATTCTCATTTGCTCAGATGGTGGCAATTGGTTTTACTCTGAGAATATGAGCAAGACAAAAAAAACCTGACACCTGCAAAGAGGTTTCTTCTTCTAGAATCATAGAATTGTCTATATTGGAAGGGACCTTTCAGATCATCCAGTCCAACCATCAACGTAACACTGCCAAAACCACCACTAAACCATGTCCCTAAGTACCACGTCTACACATCTTTTAAATACCTCCAGGAATGCTGACTCTACCACTTCCCTGGCAGCCTGTTACCATGCTTGACAACACTTTCAGTCAAGAAATTTTTCATAATATCCAGTCTAAACCTCCCCTGGTGCAACTTGAGGTCATTTCCTCTTGTCCTATCACCTATTACTTGGGAGAAGAAACCCATCCCCACCTTGCTACAACCTCCTTTCAGGTAGTTGTAGAGAGAGATAAGGTCTCCCCGCAGCTTCCTTTTCTCCAGACTAAACAACCCCAGCTCCCTCAGCCGCTCCTCGTAAGTCTTGTGCTCCAGACCCTTCACCAGCTTCGTTGCCCTTCTCTGGACCCGCTCCAGCACCTCAATGTCCCTCCTGTACTGAGGGGCCCAAAACTGAACACAGCAGTCAAGGTGTGGCCTCCCCAGTGCCGAGTACAGGGGGATGATCACTTCCCTAGTCCTGCTGGCCACACTATTTCTGATACAGGCCAGGATGCTGTTGGCCTTCTTGGACACCTGGGCACACTGCTGGCTCATATTCAGCTGGCAGTCAACCAACAGCCCCAGGTCCCTTTCTGCCAGGCAGCTCTCCAGCCACTCTTCCCCAAGCCTGTAGCATTGCATGGGGTTGGTGTGACCCGAGTGCCTGACCTGGCACTTGGCCTTGTTGAATCTCATACCACTGGCCTTGGCCCATCGATCACGTCAGAATTCTTCACTCAACTCCAGTATTCATTTCAACTAATTTTTAGCGTTTCAAAGGCAAAATAAAATTCCTACAATATAAAGGGAAAAAAAACTAAAAAGCTTCCGCCTAACAGCAATAACCCAAACAGACAATTGTGCTCCACTGTCTTTCTCTTCCATTCTCAGGCTTTGATATTGCTTTGGTACACTTTGATATTGGTAACATTCACACTCCATACTATCAGCATGGTCTGCGATGCAGCAACTCCAGTTCTACCAGGTCCCTTTATGTCTTTTATATAAATGAAACCTTGCACCTTTGAATTACAGTATATCCTTAATTTTATTTACATAACTGAGTGCTGTTCCAGATGACTCACTTCACCCATCCTTGTTTGCAAATGGACATACAGTATGCTATTTTTCTGCTGTGAAGAAATTTTGCTACTTGGGGATTTTTTTCACTCATTGCTACTTCTAGAACTTCAGGTTAATTAATGGTACCTTCCAACTTCATTAAATAATCTGATTCCACCAACCCTGACATACGTAGTTATTAAATTCACTGGGAGATGATAAGGAGGCTGTACAGAACACTAATGTAAATTTTCTGCTAACAGAGCACATTGTCAACTCCTGTTCCGAGGTACGTGTACAGGTAAAGAAGACACTTAGGCCAGACATCTCAACAGGGTCCTCAAAACGACTTTTTTCCCTTCACTGTTATTCAAATAACATGGAAATTATACTGACAGCTAAGGAGAGAACACAAAGAAAATTACCAGGATCTGTATTAATGCAACCAAGTCCCAAGTCAAGATTTAGTAATTTTCTCAAAACCCAACAGCTGTAGTGAGCTATTACCTAAGAACCTTGTTTTTTTATCTCTGGCTAAATGCAAAAGTTTGAAACCATCTATCACATTTTGCAAGACAAAAGAAATAAAAAGAACTCTACTTCAGGCTCTGCCTCACAATATTTGGAAGCCTGGGTTTATTACAACCTCCTGGTATGTGCATTTGATTTCTATCACCAACCTTATCTTGGCATCATTGTAATATACTGGACGTTATAAAATTCCCATTCTCTGTGGTGGACCTTGTGATACCTTCTTCAGTCACAGTTGATCTAGAAGCCATTGTGTTTCTCTGGGGCATTGCCTTACAGTAATAAAATGAATATATAGCATGTATATTCATTATGTGATTGTTATCTCTCTAGTTTTGGTTTTGGTTTTCTGCTCCAACACCCAAATGGTCCAGCTGTCCTTTCCTACACCTCCCTTTAAGAAAGTCACAGTGCCTTTCATTGACACACAAGCTTGTTTCTCTTGAATCTGCACACTTCAACAGTGCCTAGTACAATTATGTCCTAACTGATTCCTCTTGAAATGATCCTACAGAATGTGTCACAGTGCAGAAATATCTATGAGAACACTGATAATTCACAGCTTGATTTTTACCAATGCAGATTTTGATGCTGAAATTATTCATCAATTCAAAATGGCACACATTCACCTATGCCAGTCCACACAGAAGGATGAAGAGAACAAAATGCATGAAAAAATACAAACATACTTTTTACAATATCATTACAGAGTTACAATTCAAAGAAAAAGGTTTAACCTGCTCTCAATTTCTTATCAACTTACTTTCTTCCTCCACAGATATTCTTTCCCTGTTCAAGTCCTTTAATTAAATGCAATGGAAAGTTTATAATTCACTCCAGCTATTGTTGGGGCTAGGAAGAGACAAGTCTGAATGAAAGAGAAACATTCACAGCTAAAATATGGATTGCTTAGTGATGTGTTTTGCTGATTCACAGAATGGTTGAGTTGGAAGGGACCTCTGGAGGTCATCTTGTCCAATCCTCCCTGCTCAACCAAGGACCACCTAGAGCAGGTTGCCCAGGACCGTGACTAGACAGCTTCTGAATATCTCCAATGTGGGAGACTCAAAATCCCCCTGGGCAGCCTGTGCTAATGCTCAGTCACTCTCAATGTGGTATTCTCAAAACCACCACAGTGTGGCTGAGAAACAGCACGCTGTAGTGTTTCTCAAAACACATAGCAGTGTTTCCTGATGTTCAGATGGCAATTCCTGTTTTTCTGTTTGTGCCCATCACCTCTGCTCCTGTCACTTGGCACCACTGAAAAGAGCCTGGCTCTGTATTCTTTGCATCCTCCCTTGGGGTATTTATATACACTGATAAGATCCCCTCAAGCCTTCTCTTCCCTAGGCTAAACAGTCCCAGCTTTCTCAGCCTTTCCTCACAAAAGAGTTGCTTCAGTCCCTTCATCACCTCCATGGCGCTTCTCTGGACTCTCTCCACTATGTCCCTCTCTGCTGTGCTAAGGAGCCCAAAACTGGACACAATACTCCAGGTCTGGCCTCACCAGTGCTGAGTAGAGGGGAGGGATCTCCTCCCTCAACCTGCTGGCAACGCTTTGCCTAATGCAGACCAGGATACCATCTCCCTTGGTGTCCTCACCAAGGTCCTTTTCTGTCAAGTGCTTTCCAGCTGGGTGGTCCCATAGCATATACTGGTGCATAGGGCTGTTCCTCCCCAGGTGGAGGACTTGGCACTTCCCTTTGTTGAACTTCATGAGGTTCCTATCAGTTCGTTCCTCCAGCTTGTCAAGGTTCCTCTGGATGGCAGCATGACCCTCTGGCATATCAGCCACTCAGTTTTATGTCATCAGCAATCTTGTTGAGGGTGCACTCAAACTGCAAAAGTGCGTTTTAAATAAAAATACAAAAAAATGCAGATACCAAAGAATCTTCAGTTCTTGAGCAGTGATAACAACACAGTTATTTTCCAAACTATTATTTGTAAGACAAAAAGGTATTTATTGCAATTGGAAGGCAGGGAGGCAGGGTTAACAAACCTCTTGGGACTTTTCAGTCACCTTTACTTATGAACTGGAAAAGGCTTAAATTTTTGTAAAGGCCCATTGGGTGAAAAGATCCATTTGGTACTCCTGTTGAGGGAGGTAAAAGTACTGTTCTGCACTAAAAACTGACTAGGAGGCAAAATGAAATAGGAATAAACAGCTAGATATTGTTGACAAAAACTACATAGGAAGACAAAACAATGCTCTATATTAGAATTACTGTTCAATACATTTATCAAATGAAAAGGAAGTAACTAAAGATCACGATCCTCATGCTCTTCACCCTTAAAAAGAATGCAAGTCAGGTACAACTATGCTTAAACTGCAGCGGAGTAAAACAAGTGTATGGAGGAAGGTAGGACAGAAAATCAGTTCATAAATTATTTTGCACTCATCTAAACATTCAAGCAATTCAGAATTTCATATAACAAAAAAAAATTAAACAAATTAGGTTCTGCATAAGACAAACTAGATTATAAAACA
Organism: Dromas ardeola; assembly: GCA_013398915.1. Taxonomy (NCBI): domain Eukaryota; kingdom Metazoa; phylum Chordata; class Aves; order Charadriiformes; family Dromadidae; genus Dromas; species Dromas ardeola. The sequence continues at coordinate 72,493 of VYZM01024089.1, read as the reverse complement.
TTCAGCCCTCCAGGCTAAAGTCTGAACAATCAGATGAGCTATATGGTAATTTGTTCATTAACCTTTACAATGTATGTACCATGATCCACCTGAACCAAGAATGGAGGTACAAATGCAAATCAGGAAGAAGACTGCCTGTTGTCAGTAAATTTTAACATTACCTATGTGCAGTTCTAAATATCAACAAGTAATCAAGCCTAATCTATTATTGATTTTCTTTTTTGTTTTCAAAATATCCATCTGTGGCACCAATTTCAATCAGCTTTTATTTCTTGAGGCACATCTCAAGTATAAAATACATCTATCAGACTATAGCTATTAAAAATAATTCCTTAATTTGTTCTAATATGATGGAAACCCACTAATTCTAAGTCTTCAGGACATTACTTAAAATCAAAACTACTTGTTAAAAAATTAGTAAGGAAAATTATTATTAGTAAAGTGAATAGGCTAAACATTACTGGAACTTTTAAAGTACTGTGGCAACAACAGGTGTGCCATGAGAAAAGGAACAAAATGGGAACCCAGCTACAAGTGTGACCTCCACTCCAACTACAGTTACGGCTCATGTTACTTAACTCTCTCATCTTACAACGTAGTTTTTTGCCTTTTCAACATTTTGCAAACTAAAATATTCTGTGTCAAACCCTATGTTTGAAGTGGCCTTCTACAAAAAAATTCAAACAAAACTGTTCGAATATTTCCAAGAGTGAAATAAGGGAAAATATGTTTTGCATCTTTACTTAAAGAACACTAGCATTTCTGTGATTTGAAGCATCTTGATAGACATTCACTGATGTCATTTGCTGTAAGTTCATATTTAGCCAAGCAGAACATGTTCGCTATAGTAATTTGAAATTTTGGCACTGCCAAAGCTTATCTATGCTTAGTGCATTCCATCCTTAACAGACTCTGTGTGTCAATTTGACTGTGCTGATACTGCTACCACAGAGCAACTAGGCATACTCTGTACTAAGATTGAGAGGCTGTACAAGATAGTCCTTTCATTGTATCTTCTGGCTTCCAAGTCAACAAGTACAGAAAGCTTTTCATCTGTATTCCCTCATCTCATTCAGAGCTCAGAGAGAGTGAAGAACAAGGGAGACAAACATCCCAAATCACATGCAGCAAAATGAGGCATGGAGCCATGAGAAAAAAAAATTAAAAAAAGGAAGTTGTGGGCACTGATGGACAGAAACCATCTAGCAGAAGAATAAGGTTAAGAAAGGTAAAAAGAGGAAAGGACAACTGAAGTGATAAAGAGAGCCAAAGAATGGGAGATCATGACCATTAGAGCTCTTATGCAACCTAGAGAGGACAACTCTGGTGTGTTACCTGAAAATGAACTTATTTTACTCGCAAGTTTCAAAATTCCTTTGCTGCTTAACATAATCTACTGGCAAGGTGCATGCCTTCATTACCGTCTAAATGCTTACGCCATGGAAGATGGCATCTCTCTTGCCTTAAGTAATTCAGATCATTTCGTAGAGGATTACACTGTCAACCTAAATAAACCATCATCCTATGAGAATGGTATGTGAAGAGGGAGAGAAAAAAACGAACTTTTAAAAATATAAAAATTGCAGTAAGAAAGGAAATTTTGTATTAACTACATTTTTACACTAATCCCATTACATCCCACACTTAAAAGTTAGGAAAAGACAGATGGAAGTAATCCCTATGGCTCGCCATCTACATCAAAGATAGCTGGCTCCCAAGACTGTGGGAGTCAAACAGCTCCATGGGCCAGATGGCCAAGGCTTCTGCTGTGAGACTGAAGCCTTGACTTCAGGAAGGCTGTTAAGAGAGCAGTTACACAAAATGGCAAGAAAGTTTCAGATCTTTAATTTGTGCAGTACCGATACACTTTACCTGCAGTCAACATTTTGAGAAACTGAGTTTTGATGTATCATGGATTTTTAAAATAGGAATAAAATATTCCTAGCAGAGAACAACTTGGTTATGTACAGGAAGAAAAAAATAACAATGAGTTTAGCTGAAGACTACATTGAAAACCAAGGTGTTGTATCTACCTCTGCCACCTACCTCAGAGCACATAAAAAACGAATTTCTTGGAATATGCAGTGGGTGTCACAAACTGGTCACCTAAGCTAAAAGCTTTGGCATTTAACTCTTCTCCTTAGTTCAGTGGCTACAGAAGGCCTGCTCAAAAAAATATTGTGAAAAATACTAGTTTTCATTGAAGAGATTCAACACTGAAGAAATAACTCTGCCTGCAGCTTAATGTTTGCACAGAGCCATGTATTAAACAATGGCAACAACAAATGTTAGACTCCTTCCAACCACAAGCATTCATTTCTCTACACTAGATGAGATGCCCTTTAGATAGTCTGTAAAAAAATGGAGTATATGATAACATCATTATATTCATCTGCATCAAGAGGAACCATTAACGTGACATGGAATACCATCTGATTTCCTGGTAACTTTTACAATCCCAGATTTCTCCAGAAGCAGTTTTTATACAATATCTCTCTCTAGTAGACCTTTTTTTTTTGTGCAGTGTACACAATCATTCCTCTTCCTTTGAATACCGCGCTTCTTTATCACTTCCAAAATACACCATTTTACAAAGGCAAATTCTTACCCTTAGCATGAGATGTTTCTCTAGATTTCTTACAGAAGTAAACTACGCTAATTCTTTCTGAAATTCTTGGTCTGGAAATGTGTAATTTAATGATGTTTTTTATCATATACCAAAACCACAGGGTAAACATTCCTACTGCTGTCTCAGCAGCAACAGAATTTGTGTTTCCATCGCATCTGATGGCAGTCTGAGTGTGAGTTTGGCTGAGAAGCTCACGTGTGCCACATTTTTCATCATGTTTCTTCATTCCTAAATACTATCAGTATTCATATTTACCTAAATTAAATGTTCCTCTAAGAAATAAAGTCCACTAAACTGAATGATTAAATCTAACATAACCCTCTGAGTGGGTGTTCCTGCTTTATCATTCTGGCATCTAAGCGTTTAACAACTTCAACAATAGAAACAAAAGCAATCTGACATAAACAAAGGTTTTTACATTTCCCTTCCTTTCCCCTTCAAAAATCTGCAGCAGCCAGACACAACCAAGTTATGAAGGACTACGCAATTTTATATGGTCCCACTTTGTTTAGCAGAAAGTGCTTGATTCAAACCACATTTTGAAATATGAATCCCTTATCCAAACACTTTTCATGCAATCAATTTCCAGCCACAAAGATGGGGAGCACTACAGAAAAAAAAAGCTAGGTCTCCTTTCATACTTTAATATGTGCAAAATATATTTGAACAATTTAATTCTAAATTTTAGCAGAATCTTTCCTGAAGAATTTGATTTTAAACCAGCAGCTGGAACCCACTGGGAAAACTGGCCTGGGAAATTTCAGAGAGATAATCACTTTTACCAAGATTAAAATGCTAGTGCATTATTTTTTGGAATGCTTTCTAATTCACTCTTTTAGTCCTTTATTTTAAGCTAAGAAGCAACCAGCAGCCAGAGAATACAAATTACAGCAGCAAGTGCACTCTAACCAAGGGTCCCCAGCCAAGACAAATCACTCATTACATGCATCAATGATACTGTTTGCTATATGTGACTTTTCCCCTTTTGTTCTAGGTGCAGAAGCCATTAAATGGATTGAGACAGTAGAGCTCCCAGTAAATATACCTTTTACTATGTCCTCATTCTGTGTGTGTACCTTCACAGTGGTTTGTTACAGATGGTGCCAACTGCCCGCCTTTCTTTTTGCAGAGAAGTGACACAGCACTGATTTTATTCTAAGCTAAAACCTGTATAATTTCAAAAACTGGCTCCCCAGTTCAAGAGAGACAGGGAACTACTGGAGAGAGTCCAGCGTAGGGCAACAAAGATGATTGAGGGATTGGAGCATCTCCCTTATGAGGAAAGGCTGAGAGAGCTGGGACTCTTGAGCCTGGAGAAGAGAAGGCTGAGGGGAGACCTTCTTAATGGTTAAAAGTATCTAAAGGGTGGGTTTAAGGGGGATGGAGCCAGGCTCTTTTCAGTGGTCCCCAATCACAGGATGAGGGGTAATGGGCACAAGCTGGAACATAGGAAGTTCCAATCGAATATGAGGAAAAACTTCTTTGCGGTGAGGGTGCCAGAGCACTGGAAGAGGCTGCCCAGGGAGGTTGTGGAGTCCCCTTCTCTGGAGACTTTCAAGACCCGTCTGGATGCAGCCCCAAGTAATGTGCTCTAGGCAATCCTGCTTTAGCAGGGGAGTTGGGCTAGATGACCTCTAGAGGTCCCTTCCAACTCTGAAATTCCGTAATTCCGTGAAACCTGTTGGCATGAAGGAACGCTGTATTACAAATGCAGTTAACACATCTGTACCTTAAAATGTTCACTCTGGATTGTTACGCTTATGTTAGTGCTTCTCACATAAGTATTACCTGTGCTACCTAACAGAGCTGCACTGATATATGATGAGCTGCTGTGCATCTAGCCCTCATTAATCTGGTATTACTCTTTTTGGAGAACCTGTCAGCAGACAGTAGACATCTTCAAAGACTGTCTGGAATTCAGTCAACTTAGAACAAATAAAACCACCTCTCTTAAGAGGAAAAAACGCTATTGGCTTTTTAAACACCTACCTAAACACAAACAAAGAATTTCTATTAAAATCAAGAGTATTACACCTTTAAATTCTTGTTTCTTCCTAGAAACTTTAAGTAGAATCTTAAAGCATAAACTCATACAACACGCGGTACAGTGGAAAAGGGAAAAATGGAAAACCGGTGAAAGGAAAGAAGAAAGATCTTTTCCATGTTTCTTAAGCTGGAACTGTTTTGTATCAGCTGGCACAAGGAAGACAGATGCATAGATACAAGCCAGCCCTGGTCATACACCCTCCCTACAGCAGCATCCTGGAGACTGTGTGTGGGCTTCTGTGCTGCACCAGCCACCCTCAACCCCCATGTTTTCCAGAAGAGTATTTCAAGCAACATTAACACCACAGTTAAGGAAATCTTAAGGGTTATGAAGCTGGTGACCAAGTGAATGAAGCTTGGCTTTCTCTAGTGGGGAATACAAACAAAATCAGGATTTAATCTTTCCTCAAAATTTGTTTGCCTCCTTCTTCGCATAGACGCAAATCACAGTAATACATAACTTTGAAACAAGGTGTGGGGTTTGGCAGAGAACTACACGTGGGGGGAGTTAGTTACGGATAAAAGCTCGAAAACATTGGGATCGTTTAAAAAAAATTTTATAATATCCTATTCCTTACAGATTTTCAGAGAACACGTTCAAATTTAAAGTTCTTTGATTCACCTTGTTTCAAGTCTGTATTTGACATTCACAGTTTATTCTACCTTGTGTTATATCATTAAGATTTTTTTAATAATGAAACGTTTCTAGGGTTTTGAATCAAGATTTCAGAATTATTGTTAAACGTGAGTTTCACCTTTTTATATTTAGAGACAAAATACATTTAAAATCTTCAGATTATTCTACAAGAAGGAAATTTTTTTTTCAATCTAGATGTAATTTCCTCATAAAATAAATTTTTTTAAAGTTAAAAAAACTGATCCTACTGGACCGTAAAAAGAAATGTCTGTCAAAAATACTACAGCTTTTTTTTAAGCTAGTCTTAGTTTAAAGATCAAAATAGCCGTACTTTCTTTAAATACACATAATAATTATTGAGGCTTTATGTGCTCAGAATGTGAATAGATTCAAAAAGCAAAGTAATAGTATCTGTTGGCTTAAAGGTTGAGGCATACTATGACATACTGTAAAACAATTGTTTAAAGAGCAGAAAACTATTTGTACTGTATATAAAGCTGGGGAAAAAAACACCCATGCGTTGTTTGGGTGGTATTTTCTTACTATCTATAAAAGTATCTAAAGCATCATAAAAATACCTTCATTGATTAAAATTAATAAATCTCTATTAAATTATCAAGGTATTCAGGGTTGTGGCGTTTTTGGTTTTTTGTGTGTGGGTTGTTTTTTTTTTACAGGATGATAGAACTTAGTCCAAATGCTGAGATCCAAGTCAATAAGTGATAAAAATGCTAACATACAGAAGTATTATGTTGTCGGGGTCAGACAATTAAATCAGCAAAATTTTGCTGCTGACTACGAAAAACTTCAGGGGTGTCTGTTTTGGGTTTTGTTGGGATGGTTTGGGGTTTTTTTGGGGGGGGTTGGGGGAGGTTGTTTTTTTGTTTATTTGTTTTTTTAATACAATGGACTAGCAAGCTTCAGATATCCATATAAAACATGCAGTTGATTTAAAGCCAAGATCGGTCTCTGAAATTAGTAATTACGTTACAAATGGATGCTAGATTAATTGAAGTGACTTCTCTTTAATGCCTACCTATTTTGAACAGACTTGTTCTTAGACATGGGAAAGATCAACAGCCTACCTACACAAAAAAAAAAAAAGGTGTTGCAGGACTGATAATGAAAGCATCCTTGGAACTTTTACAAGGATTGCTAGAATAAGTGGTAGACTGGAAGACTAAGGGGATTACGAGAGAAATGAACCAGCTGAAGATAATTTCACTATTAAATTTTACAGGCTTTTGTACAGTCTGGAAATATTCTGGCATTATTACAACAGAACACAGACTGATGATTACTTTGAGAAATAAGTACAAAACCAGAAAGAAATGTTTACAAATGCATTTTTAAAACCCTATAAATAAATAGACAGACAGACAGATAGATAGATAAATCTGTGACTGATTGATCTTTAGGTTTTAACAGGTCATACAAACCTATTCCAAGTAAGAAAAAACAAACATTACTACAAAAAAAATCTGAATTTTACACAAGTTGCCAAGACAGAAGTTCACAAAACTAAAAATGATAAGGAAGTGACACTCAACAATTAGAAAGTAATCGAAGAGAAAGGTCTGGGGAATCATTTTCTCATAAAGTTGAGTTAAGTTGATTTGTACAGACCAGAAAGAAATCCTGGAAACAATTTCATGTTTTTATTACATAGCAGAAATCTTCGGTAGTAATTCTTAGTTCCAACACCTTACCATAAAAGATTGGCATATCATTTACAAGTTCAAAACCAGCTTCTGAAGTTGTATTGTTCACAACAGATATTTTTTTATTGACCTCTCCAGCATGATAACATGGTTCCTGGAGGTCAGAGTAGATTTTGGACAAATAATTTCTTTCCCCACTTGTCTACTTCCTCACTATTTACCAGTCACTCTCTCTGTCACAGAGTTCAGCACGTTAACGGGCACAACAAACAAAAGGCCAGCCTCTTCTTTGTGTTAATGACATGTTAGAGAAATCCAGTGATCCTAACGGAACATTCCATTTTACACACGCAGCTGGAATAAGAATAGATCCTAACATAGCAATGCAATAATGGGATATAAGAACAATAAAATTATTCTCATATTGCACATGTGTATCAGTTTCTAAATATTGCTAATCAGTTAATGGAGATTTTAAACATGTTAGGCTTTTAATTAAAAAAAATAATTAGCCAACAAATTGGATATTAACTTACTCTATATCTTACTGACAAACAATTTACTGAATTTTTAGACTCTTCTAAAATTCTCAAGTGAGAAGTCTAACATCAGATACCCTAATCAAACCATCAAGTACAGTTTAGATCTAATTACTTAGATCTAAAAATACGTATCTGGAAACATGAAGGAGATTTCCATAAGAAAAAAAAAATAATTTACTGCATGTTTTTTCCTTCTCTCATTTGTAAACTATTTGACTTGCCAAAAGAAGTGCTGTCTGGCCAAAAATTAACTGTTAAATTCATAGGAGGATAAGAATGGTCATTCTGGATCAAACCCAAGGTATATCCAATCCAATACTGAAGGCCAGCTTGAGACCAGCCAGCAGCAGACACTTCGAAAAGGACCTCAGAAGAGTAGGCAGATGCAGGGCTGTCGTCGTCCCCTCTTGCGCTGGTGTCAGTCTGGTTTCTAAGAACTACGCTGGTGTGTTTCCTGACACAGGCAAGATGCTGTCTGAAATTGAAAACACCGATCTCTGAATAAATCATGAGAGATGGAAAAAACATTGCTCACTAACTGTCAACTATTCTCTTCAGTTTATTTTTCCATACTCCCTTATAACATTTAGCTTAAATTTTGACTAGTCTCCTTTCTCAAGAAGGCCAAATTGTATACTTTTGGAAATACTTTAGTTCCTCTGTGCTGTTTTCACGCCCTCAAATTATGTAAGAACTTGGTTTTAACCTATATCTGCTCAAGCTATACATTTTTTTAATTTTTAATATTCCATACCAATCAGTCTCATTTTCTCATTTGTCCAAAACAAATTAACAAAATATCCAAACAGCACTCAGTACTGCCAAATACAACACCAGGAATATATCATGAAGCATCTGTTCGCCTCATACTTACGGCGTAAACATCAGTCTCATTCAGAGAGAAGTTCAGTCTCAACAGACACTTAGTCCTTGCTCTCCTTGTTGCTACAGGAGAATTCTGAGTGCTGCATTCAGAAAGAGTGCTTATCTGTGATGGATTACACTTATGTAAAAATAAATATGTGAATAAAAATAAGCCAACTTCTTTGAACTGATTAATAACTCAAGGTGTCTGAGATTTTAATACCAGAATCAAAAAGCTTTATTACCTACTTTGAGCTACCCAATTTACATCAAGTGTAATCACTGTGAAAACAAAGCTATACAAATTTCCAAAATGACATTTGACATTATTTCTTACCTCAATTTTTTTTGTAAGAGGAAGAAAATGAATACAAGTGCCTTTTAGAAGGAAGCATAAAAAGACCAGCCTTGCATAACCTGACAAGATGTATTGACACCCGGTAACTGAAAAAGCAACAACTTCCTTTTACAGTTCACTGATAGACATAAACATTATAAACTCTGCAAGTTCTATAGTTTACTTCAAAAATTATTTGTCTGGTGACAGACAATGGGTAATACAGTTTGAAAGAAACTAGGGTACAAAAATTCCTTCTGGCTTACATATATGTGGAAACATATATGCATGCATGCTTAGCACAGGACATCAAACTGCTACCTGATGCAGCCTTTATCTTAAAAGCTCATATATGTTTTGCACAAGGAAGGTCACAGCTCAGATGCTATTATCTGTATTTTCAGGTTTGAGAGTAATTGTCCAACTCATTGTGTTCGGGCAATCAAACAACAAACCTACAACACAGGCTGAAATCTTGCATAATAATGCAACTTGTTCATAACTGAATGTCATGGACAACTAATGAAAATTTAGATGAACACGCAAGCACTCACCCTACACCATTAATTGAGGGTCATGTTTCAAGCAGTTCTGTTTCAGGCTGTAGTATGTTGTTCCTATGCAGCTCCACGGCCTTGCCTACCTACAGGGTCTTTCTTAGCCGTAAAACCTAGCCCTTGGCATGGTCATAATTAGGTTTTGAACTTACCACTCCATTAAGATGAATGAGTAAGTACACTTCCCTGTCAATAGTTACTGTTTCTGTTTGCCTTGCTACAGATACTGTAAGACACCACACATTGATTTATTGGGTGAAGAATGACAACCTAAGAGTCCTGGAACTACACAAGAGAAAAAATCTTTCTTTTTGTTTGAGGAAAACAAACAAAAAGATTAATCCCAACATAGTAATAACAATAATTTATAAGACTGGAGTATACTAATTCTCTAAAAATCCCTCTTTAATAACAGGAAATAATCCATTAAGAATGAAGTGGAAGAGCTGTTTACCGAGTCAGATTAATAAAGTTATTCCCCTTCCACCTTTTTCCCCCAAACAATCAAGAAACCCAAACAAAACATTCCTTTGCAATTTAGTATTAATGCCGGTGTGTTTGTAAATACAAAATAGAAGACCACATATATTAGATAGTAAAGGCAAGATAAATTATAATTATTAATGAAAACCCACTAGCAATTATTGCAAACATGTTTCCAAGATGTACATTCTGAAAATATCACCTTGTGAAAGTTTAAGAGATTATTTTTTTCCGTCAGTTAACTGCACAAGATTTCAAAAAATTCTTTACAGCTGGGATTCCAAATGTTAGTAACCAGCATTTTAAACTTACACATTTAAGAGTTTACACAATGGACAAATTCTTTACTGCAATAATTTTTCTTTTATACAATTCCTGGATTTACAGAAAGTCATCGTGAAAAGTAGACTCTTTTGCTAGCGTTTTATTAATCGGGTGGGGTGTGCGTTTTGAAGCACCTGTATTAATTCAGTAAATTTTCAGTTCACATGTATTTTGTTGAGTTGCACTTATTGTTTGACTTCTATGGTACAATGACAGTACCAAAGATAAGAGGTTGCCCATTTTATTGAATTTTTGAAACAGGTGCATGAGGAGAAGTTATTCACAAGTTAGGTAATTCATCAGTACTCTATGCAGCCAATACCTCAGTAACTGAACTTGTTGGGAAAAGTTACATCAACATCAAAAAGCCTCTTCAACCTTGACAGACCTTTCTTTGGTCTAAACTGTTAACTGTAACTATTTCCCCCATTTTTCACCTGCTTTTTTAAAACACTATTTAAACATTACTAATTTAATCCCAGGAATCTCAAATACTAGTTTAGAAACCTAATCTAACATGCATTACTTACTAAAATTTCTTTACCTTTGATGCATATACTGTGTCTTGGTTATTCTATAACCCAGTGAACAGATTCTTTTAAACTGCCTTCATATGCCTTGTTAGGCCTTGCGGGAATGTAGCAGACATTAGCATGCACTAATGAGAGTGACATACAAGGAAAACTGTGTTGTGCTACTATGAAAATCTGATGTCTTCTAACACATGAGTAAGGGCGAATTCTAATACAGCATTGATATGACTGTATGTTATGCAATCACAAACTGAAATTAATCATCACAGTTAGTGCAGAAGAAGTAAAGGTATAATTCTAACTTGGAATGTCCCTGACATAACCAACCCTGGTTGCTCAATGTATTTGTGGCCGTACTATCATATTTTCCTTTTCCTATATATTTTATCTCTCTTCTTACTGTTAACCATATGGATACAATGAACACTAAAAATGGATTGTAAAACAGAAGTGTGAAAATATATGACCTGATATATATGAAAATATATATGTGATAGTACTCCACGACTAAAGCCAGTTTGTTTCCTCTGATCATTAGTTTCCACCATAGCTATTTTCAGCATTCCTTTCAATAAGGTAAAATAATTTCAGTCAGAAGCAGTATTTACAGCTACCCTTCAGTTCCCATATATTCACTCATGTCATACTAAAACCCCATTAAATGAAATCTAACTTGTACAAAAATAATACTAAAAGTAGGGAAGACTCTCCTAATTTAGGAATAGATGCATCCTACATCCTCCACAACTTAAGTGGAGGGATGTACAGTAAACAGGAAATGCTGAATGCTGAAGTTAAGGAAAAGCTCTGCTCTATCCAGATGTTCGATAACATATAACATGAGGTTTTACAATCAGTTACGGGGGTTTTTTTCCGTTCTTCCTAACCAAATTTGATATCCTCTGAGTGTGCGATGCATTTTTATTTTTATTTTCCTAAATGATTCCCTTTTTAATCCAGAGGCATTTTTCTTGAATGCAGACATTACAACCTAAAGAATTAAACTACTGTCTTCGGTAAAACCTGATGAGCATGCACCTGCGACAAAGACTTTAAATGGGATTTTTTTCGGACAATGAGACCGTAGCACGTAAAAATTAGGTGTTAAGGACAGTCAGGCACCTTTGCACAGTTCGCTGACGAGCAGCAATTTCTCTTAACACGCGGTGAGCTCTCTCAAACCCATTCCGAAGGCGCTTTGCGTTCGGCAGGAGTCAAGTAAACCTTAAAACCGCATTTCAAGTTAAAAAGATGCTATCGCTCCATCTCACCGGGAGGCAACTTTCGGTTAGCCGCTGTTCAGCAGCTCAGCCACAAACCCCGCCGCCCCGGGGTGGCTGTTTGAGAGCCCCGCCGTCATCTCCCTGCCCCCGGCGCCGCTCGGCGGGGGACGGCACCTCGCCCCTCCGGGGGACGCGGCCCGGGCAGGGGGGTTGGCAGCAGAGACACCCTCCCCCCGCCCCGGCTTCCATCTCGCCAAACACCCAACTTTGGCAGGGCCGCGGGCTCAGGCGGCAGGAGGGGGTGGCCGCCGGGTGGTGACCGGCCGCCGCGCCCGGCCCCGCACTCCCTCTGCCCCCTCAGCGCGCTGAGCTACCGAGAGGGGACGGCGGGACCACCGCAACCGGCCGTCGGGCGCCACAGCGCCCCGACA
>VYZM01024089.1:0-58524 GCA_013398915.1 Dromas ardeola | reverse complement strand
TTAATTTCTCAGTCGGGCCATAGGCCGTTGTGCGGGGCTGGTGGTGGGGAAGGCGGCTCGGGCAGGGAGGGTGGGGGTGCGTGTCCCCGTGGGACCTGCCGGCCCTGCGAGCACCCCCCGCCCCGGCGGCTGGGACGGGACGGGACGGGAGGGACCGGCGGTGGAGGTGCCGCGCTTGGAGCACGCCCCAGGCACCCGGGGCTCTCTCGGTTAATTCATCCAGCATTTCAGTTTCTGGATTTGTGCGAAGGCAGAAAAAAAACCAAAAACCCACCCCACAGGAAGATCCTCATAGCCGTATTTCTGAATATGAGTTCCTAAAATCAGGTGTTTAAATCCACACCTCAGAGATAAAAAGCTGTCTGATTCCCAAAGCTTCTGAGTGTCCACAAACCCCATTGAAGGCAATGGGTAATGCAGCAACAAGATCCTGCAGCAGAGAATATCAAAGTTCCTGCTGAGGTGCCTAAACAGGTGTTCAGAGAAGCTAGGTATGGAAATAATTACTTCATAATGCAAGAATAAAGAATATTTTTTAAAAATATCAAAAAGAAGGTTAGCAGGAAAAGCTTCAGGAAATATTTATAAATAGTGAACAAGCCATTAGTATTTTGCCTTAGGTTCATGGGGGAGGTAAAAGGACAAAAGTTCAAGTTTTGGAATTTGGGGGTTGGACTAGACGACCTTTAAAGGTCCCTTCCAACCCAAACTATTCTATGATTCTATGTCCCAAAGCTGTTCTGTTTTAGAATTAACACGGTCAAAAAGGGAAGTAGCACTGACATAACAAGGTTAGCTTTTTGGTGTAATTGGTGAGAATTCAGATTTTTCTTCTGTTCTAATTCTTGGCTCAGTAGTAAGATGCTTCCCAACCAGACTGACAGAAAAAAATTAGCGCAGGACATCATATATAAAGGCCCCCCAAATTAAGATGAGTCATTTGGGCCCTGCGCATTATCAACACCACTGCTTGTCTGCAGCCTCTGAAAAAGACTTTTTGTGTGTTAATTTGCACAGCAAAAGTAACATTCCTTCCCTTGGGTCTGCTGTTGCATGGTACAGATTTGGGCTTTTTGTAATAGGCTTTCCTCAGACAGCCCTAGCAACACGTGTGTGTGTGTATGTATATATACATTTATATGTGTGCTTGCACTCTCCATATACTTATGTGCACTTGTGCATCTCCATGTACACCTGCATACACGTCATATTGGCACGCTGCATGTTATGCATCCTTCCTTGCCATTAATGAAGCCAACTTAGACTTCTTCAAGGAGCTTAGAAGGTCTGGCTTACCACTTCTTTTGCTTTTACATGTCATGTCAGACTATAGTTGCATACAAAAAGGAGGCAGTGAAAGATGTGATAGGAGCATAGGCAAAATCTTTTTTGTGTTGCCTCTCACATGCAAAGCACAGCTTTGCCTGCTGGTAACCTTGAACTCCACAAGCCACAGAAAACTCTTAGGTAACATAATAGCTAAAAGGGGTGGCATCTTCTCCAAAGTGTCCCTTCACCAACTTTTAACTGGCTACAGAATTTCCGGGGGAACAACTTTGAAAAAACCCCGCTCATTCATCTACACACAGATTAAATTTTTATAACCTTGTGTATTACCATGAATTCCAAATTAAATCTTAACTACTGTGCTTCAATCTTTCAGATGTATGCAAACATGGTAAAGGTAATGGAGGAAAGCAAAAATATTCAATATAAAAAAGGTAGAGTCCTATTTATATACCCATTTTTTTTCTGAAATTGAAAGCCACTTAGTATTGTAAACAGTGCAGCAATAAATTCTGTAAGGGATAATTGCACCAGGAAAAACAAAGAAGAGGAACCACAGTTTGAGAACCTTCATAGTCAGATTTCTAGAGTATGTTTTTGTAGATGCAAGGAAATCCATATATTCCTGTTCCTTAAACAAACCAGGATTTGATCTTTCCTGGGACCAGAAAAATACCTACTCTATTTTCATTGTCAGTTTCTTAAATAAAGGGAACCTCTTTCTGTTAAAAACAAACAAAAAAAAAGAAAGGAAATATAGCGTAGGCATAGAAATAAATGTAATAGGCTGTCCTTTTTTCTTTGGGTAGTTACATATACATGATTTATCTTTAATGTACCGTGATTGTGTTAATTATAATAAAGCTGTGACTTCCTGTGAAAAAGAAAAGGCATTTCTTTTTTTTTAATTAAAATTCCCCATAATATAGTGTGTTTTGTGTTAGTCCTTTGAGCCATCATTCACAACTGTATGTGATTTAATGTGATCAAAGTAAAAATTTTAATTAAGACACTGACAAAGAACAGCTTTACAATAAACTTAAACCACATTTTCCATGCAGTACTTGATAGGAATCGCTGATTTTAAAATTAGTGTAATATTTGGACCAAGACATCAGGATTTTTTAGAAGATTAACACTTGCGCATACTGACCTAAACTATAACATGTATACTAAGAAAAAATATAATGTAATATTGATCCCTAAAATGTGAAGCAATAGCTTTTTTAGTGAATAAATACACTGCTGATTTGGCAGTCTAACCAGAAATGAACCCTTTAATAGTATCTCTCTTATTCAGGGTTCTAAATTACACTTTCCCATAAAAATGAAAGTTAATTCCGTTTTGTTACACATGGTTTTCTTGTTTCTGCAAAATTATACACATAATTTTTTAGCTTTTTTGACACTAGATCACTACTGGTACTTTTCCTTCTTCCTACCATAGTGCCCAAATATGCTTATCGTATGTGCAGCAATTCCCATTAAGTTTTTAAAGTATTTGCATATTTTGGCAGTTTTCTGTGTTCAAAAGATACACACACCCTGAGAATCAAGGGGAAAAAATAGAAGGTTCGTAAAGTTTCAGGCTTATTACCTTTTCTATTATTGAAAAAGGCAATGAAAGAAAAACCGATGATAGTCAAAAAGAAAAGCGTAAATTCATAGAAATCCGTTAGAAAGATAAGCATACTGAAACTGTGCTGAATAAGTATTTGAATTCTCACATTAAAAATATTATTTGAATTACAGAACTAACATCAACACTTTAGTCACGGATTTACTATGCTGCAGAATATTTTGTTATAGGCAATGATTCCTGCGCATACAGGATCCAGGAAAGTCATTTGCCAAGTCTTGCCTGCTAATTATGTAAGTTATGTTACTAGATTACATTTTTCTTTTCAATAGACTTGTATATAGCATGGACATATTCTGAGTACACTAATTCTAGTGCTCTGCACCATGTAAGAAGGTGCAATTTAATTAAGTGACAATGAACCAATTATACTGAACAATGTTTTAGGGAAATTACTGACAAAATGTGCAGTATAGTAGTTTCATCCCCATCTAGTTACATGCACAAGCTTTGAATTGCCTCAAATTATTTTTACACTAAAACTACTGAATCACGATAAGATTATACAATGTACAAGATCGTAAAATGTTACACATTTTTCAAAGTTTATACATTACAGTTACAGAAGAGCCTATATGACAACCCTTTCTTCATCACCAGTGTTTCCATATTAATTTATAAAATAAACAAAATATCCAAATTTTAAAGGGGTGATACAAGCAAATCAGTTACCATGTTTTTCACTTGCAGTTTCTTCAAATAAATCTAATTATTTGGACTAACGGGGAAAGCAAAAGATACAGTCTGAGAACTTTGTTTTGCAGGAAGGTCTAATAGTAATAGAATTGTCCTGGAAATGTTTCAAGAATAACAAATTTCTTGGCAGTGAATATTTTCAATATTTAAATTTAGTGAGTGGAATCTTGGTGCAGTGGGGCAAAGGGATTCCAGATAAAGGCAGCAGAATTAATTAAATCACAGATCCTGGAGGAGAGGAATGGAACATCTAGACCACAAAAATAAACATTGTGGCCTCACTGACAATGGAGGAGCCAAAATTTTCCTCGTAGTGTTGGCAGAGGTATGTCAGAGATGTGGGTATGACTGTGGTTTAGTAGAGCATCTGAATTAAAATGCGAGAGAGCAGAATTACGTATTAATCAAGCTTGGGAGTCCACGACAGGTAAGCTTTTATGTAAGTGCTTTATCCATCTCAGTCAATTAAATAATTCCAGCTGAATTAATTGCAAATTTGAGTTTGGTCTCCAAATGATAAAAGAATTTTATTCACAAACAAAATGCTTTGGAAAAAAAAGAAAAAAAACAACTGTAGTTACTAGAGAGTGAACCAGATTCTATTCGCGCTCCCCAAACAGTCCCCTTGACATAACCAAGAGCGGTGAAGTGAGGGCAGACTTCAAGGCTGTGTCTAAACTGTTTATCTCCTGGAAGTTAGAAGAATTAGATTGCACTCTTAACAGCACATAAAGCTTCTGAGGTTCTTTTCTAAGAATATTTAGGACCAACTAATGACCGTAGTGAGATATTTCTTTAGTAATTAGAAGTAATAGTAAATACAACTGTAAGTGGATGTATAACGGTAATGCTATAAACATTCTGGGTCACATTAACAAGATGATGTGCCCAGTTTTAATGACCTATGTTTCAAATTGCCATTGAAATATTACTGCTAAAACTTTAAAAAATGTATTTACAGCTTTAAAATATACTTAAAATTAAATTTGGACCCTTTTATAAAGAGGCAAGAACTTAAACTTCACACTGCACTCATAAAAATTGTGAAACCAAAAGTGAGGTCAAAAATATTAGTTCATGTTGTAGGTTGTGATGAAGCTGGTGTTTTGCTTTTGAATGGTGTTAGCTATGGACAAATTGGAGCTGTCTGTGTCTAAAGACTCGAGTTTTATAATACTTTAGAAAAATGGAAAAATTTTCACATGCTTTAATATATGTAGCTTCTGAAATGAAACCCTGTGGCTATATACTATTTTACTTGAACTAATACCGTATCTACTTAAAGATTTGAATCTTCCCGATTGTTTTTCCCTTTTGGTACTGCTGCCTTGTAGATGAAAATGAGAAAACACCGAGGTTGGCTCAGTACAAATAACAATAAAGGCAAACAACCAGACTTATTATAAAGACATATCTTTTTGCCCTTATCCAACTACAGCTTAATGCAGAAATTGCTTCAGGCACTGGCGCAGACGTGTTTATCATTACCACAGATTAATGTTCTGTTTGAAGAGTAACTCCTGTTCATGCTTGCATTATCTTAGTAACTGGTGTGATGTGATGTACACATTTCTGCACATCAAGTTGAGCTAATCTCCTCTACGGGAAGCAATTGTTCCCATGAAAAATTAGCAATAGGGTGTAGTAACTACATCATAAGTGAGACAGGGCTGGCAGTTATGTCAACATAGCTGATATAATCTGAACTACTCCCAGAAATGGTGAGTCAAGTTATTTTCAGTTATATGCAGTGGTCCGTTGTACCACCACCAATCTGGTGCAATCGCTTGGTCTTAAATTCTACACAAAATATTTTAACTGTAACTAATTTTGAAAAAGCGTTAGCATCAAACAAACTATTCCAAGTCTGAAAACGTCTGTCCTTGGCACACGCTCAAACTGGCACATAGGAAGTAGCCATGCACAATGACTTCAGTAAATCTGGACCTCTCAGGCAACCTTTACTTTGTCCTTAAAACATGAAAGAGATGTCTTGGAATGCAGTCACAACCTATTAATTGAACTTTGCAAAATAACAATATGTCATCAATTTTATTTACTTAAAATAGCCACAAAATGTCCAACGCTTTTAAACACAATTAACATTTATTAGTTCCAGAAGCCCTAAAATTGCAGTTTTGCTTGGACATCATGTTGCTTTCCACCAGCAATGACAAATCATTTATTAAACACTTGAAAAATGCATTTGGATGTCCAAGGGAATGTTGCACATAACTGTAATGAGACATGGGATTATGCCTTCAGACATACCACTAAATATTTTTATATGTGTATGTATGTGTGTGTGTGTGTGTGTATGAAAGTAAGTATGCACATACGTATTTTAGCACATATACTAAGTTTTCCAAATATGCAACCTAACACTGCAGTTCAAATGGTTGTGATCATAAGAAATTGTCTGTTTTGTAAGGACATCAAGTAGCCTGCATATTTTAACTATGCATTTGGCAAATTAATATTTAGGGATGTTTAATTTGTAAAGATTTTTAAATTTTGAAGATGATAAAATTGATAACAAATCGCAGACTGGTATTAACTACTATAGGAACATCCTCAAAGTCTAGCTACTTCCGTAATTTTCATATGTGAATTTCCCAGCTTTTTACATTCTCATCATTTTTATAGATGACGTATTTACATTATTAGGTGCTGGGTTGTGGCATTGTGATCAGCAAACCCTTTTCAGTATCTGTGGATACAGCTGTATTCCTAGAGACATGTCCTCTTCAAACTTAGTCTGATTGAAGGTCCCCTGTATCTGTCTAGAAATACAGCACATAAAGTGGGACTGGGCTAGACTGGACTACAAGGAAAGTTCTTAGGCTTAATGCTTTGAGTGGAGAGCCACGGCACCCTGAAAATGCCTCCAAGGTCTATGAAATTTATCTTCTATGCTCTTCTGTCTCCCTTAGACTACAACGGCCTAAACTTCTTAAGAAATGAAGTTAGGGTAGCAGGGTAAGGGTCCAAATGCTGTTCATGATGAAGAATTAAGAGAATTGTTAAATAATGTTGTTACATGCCAACAAGCCTTATTTATAAAACCTCAGAAATTCCATTTGTATTTTAAAAAAATAATTTCAGTTGAAACAAAACGACGACTTGATTTTTAAAAATAAACATTTAAGACTTTTGTCTTGTGAATAAGTGCTGCAGATTTTTTATTTTTTCAGTATAAAATGCGTTTTTGTGCCTTCATTCAATGCACAGAATTAGTAGTGCTGAGGACTGTAAAATCAAGTGAGGCAGCAAGGTATTACAAACATCACTTGTTGCGTGAATTAGAATGTAGCCTTCAGGAAGACAAACTCAGTTCTGTCCTGACGTTTGCTATAGCCTTTTGCTATGACACCAAAGTCACCGACATTAATGTTAATCAGTTAGCTGAACTGCTGATCACGTAGGTGGGAGTTGTCGGTAACGGATAAAACAGGTAGTGACCAAAGGTCACAAGTTTAAAAACAGTCTCATCCCTTTGTCCTGACTGGGAATGCCCCTCTCCCCATCTTTCTTCCTATACCCCTTCCATTCTAACTGCAACCCACTTTTCTTCTATAAGCATAAAGGCTTTGAATATATTCCTTGGTTGCTTGATCAGACACAACATTAAGGAAATATGGGACACGTTACTGAGGGGAAGTAAGAAACAAAAGACCTCCCTAAGTTTTGCAAGCCCAAAAGCATTATGATTTTAACTAAAGCTTTGGTAAATGAGAAAGAAATTGCTACACATTTTCTGATTTGACCCCCACTTAGCAACTAGTCTATGATACAATGTGGTACGTCAGATTGCAGTTTTTCTTCATCCTATTTCCACCAAATCAAAAGGGCATATATACAAGGAGTCTTTGTAACAGGAGATTTGCTTAAACCTTGAATAAAAAGAAGATGCTGCTTTCCTTTGTAATATAGTATTGTTTAGGTCTCTTCAGGCAGGTGTGATAGGTTGGGCTAAATAGGTTGGGCAGAAGTAACAAAAAGAAGCTATTATACTGCCATTAATTCTGGCAAGAACGAGATCTATCCCATAATATGTCACTACAGAGGGAAAACCCCCCAGAATTACTAAAATGGGCATTTTTTTAAAGTCATGGGTCTAAGAAGAAATCAATCAAGAAAATGCTTATCTTGTCAAAGCTCTACAGGAAAGCATTTAACTTTCTTTTAGCAAGAAGTCAAGTAAAAATAATAGTAAAAAATGAAAATCCAAGGTGTGTGTATGACTTAACTTTGTGCCAGTAACCCCTTGGAGGGCTTACTTTGAACTTTGAAAGTTCTCTGCTTACAGTGATTGCCTCTACAAAGCTATCTGTTGCTTTATCTTTGCTGTGATTCATTATTTCTTAAGAACTTCTGCCTGACTTTTCTAGCTAAGATCCTTTGCTACCACAACTTCATCTGGCTGCCTCTTGCTAATCCTCGCAGTGTTTTCTAATAATGTGGAACAGGATTTTAACACCTACTTTCTAGATGCATGGTTGCTTCTATTCATCAGGGTTTAATTCACAGTATAATTTACTGTGGTGCTGTGTAAGTTATATAAAAAACACCTATGTGCATTGGCTGTTTAAAAAGATCCCGTGCAGGTTGAGGTACTGAGGGTAAACAAACATTTTTCTTTAAAGGCTTCGAGGAACAAGCGCTGTCAACATTCTATTCCATACATTTTATCTCCAATCCACAACACACAACAAGACTCCTATTGGGATCTCACTATCCACAGAAATTAATGGGAACTGGCAGTTTTTCAGTAAGACTGCCTTTGATCTTTAAAAGATGATTTAAAATAAAATAGTTACCTCATATAAAACAGAAAAGTTTCCACTTTTGTTCCTGAAATCTATCATTTGAATCACCTTAAATACTGTGTCAGCTTTGTTTATAATTAATAGATAACATAAGAACACAAGTAAATTATAAGGCCCTCCAAAAAAACTTCAAAAGAGTCTACCTGGATACCACCATCATTTTTGTGAAGAATAAGATAATTCTGTAAATACACATAACTAAATATATTTGTTGTAGTCGTCAACTGCTGCTGTAATAGGGGAAAACTACAATAATAAATAAGGTGGTGTATCTGGGAACCTAGCAACTGAATTAGTAGCTCAAATCTTACAATATTATATAGTGTTATACAGTATGAATCATGTCATCTTTTGATCTGTGATCTTTATTTAATTCCAGAATCTGAAAGAGATATATAATCACTGGACATAAAATGCAATAAATGTCGATTAAATAAATATACAACTAGACATTTCAACTTAGAAATGCAGCCACTTCTTAAAAAAAAGGTTTTGGGAGAGAGCAAATCTATTTATTTGAACCGCTGATCATGGGATAATGAGTCCGTGACAACAACTCAAGCTAGCATTTGAAATATTTTGTTACAGATGCTTTTAATAATCTAAGCCTAAATTTCCAAAATCTCTTTTCAAGGTTGATTGCTGGTAATTCTGAAATGTTTACTTGATGCTATATTGAAAGTAAACAGTAGGCAGAAGTTAATGCTTTTTGCCCTAAAAAGTATTAGGGTAAATGGTGTTCTCATGGAGATGAGGAAGATGAAATAAAATAGTGCCACTGACACTGCTTTTTAAATTCTGCCACTTCTAACTACTTTGAACAAGGAAGAGTATTTTCAAAATGCTGAATACAAACCCACTTTAAATTATTTTATAGTCAGAAGCCAGAAGAGGATGAGAACATGGAGTCCTTAACTTCTTAGTATTTTAGAACTAACAACCAACTTAGCAAACTTACTCCAAATACCGTTTTCTAAGGCTGAAAGGCCAGTGATATCAACAACGCTAATTTTTCAGGAAAAAAATTAATCTTAAGGATGCATAGTATGAATAACATGAGCACAAGCTGAACTGTTACAGGGACTATCAAATGAGTTTAAAGCTGAATGTTGTCTGACTTGTTGAATTGACAGATTTTAAGTAGTAGATGGTGTTAAAGAAGCTGCTGCCCGAGCATTCGCACACTATTCAAGGAGTTGCACACACATTACCCGAGTCTTTTGCTGCTGGGACCAGGGTCCCTTTGCAGCAGGTGACCCCAGTAAATAAGCAATTTAATTAAAAGGTACAGCAGCAAGGTTGGCCCAGGCTGTGTGCCTCCAAACAAAGAAATCCCTGGGCAATTAAACCCTTGTGACCTATACACCCGCCCCTCACGCGCTGTTCACGCGTCTTTCAGTCCAGTGGTGATTTTTGGTCTGGGATCTTCTAACAGCTTATTGGATTCTTTTTCTGTGTCCAGGCAGGCAGGCTGTTGACTGCTCTTATCTTCTTGATTTGCAGTCTCTGCTGATGGTTGTAGCCTCCTTATCTTCTGGTTTATGCTTCTTGTGCACCTGCGCTTGCTGGCAGAACATGGGGAACTGAAAAGTCCTAGATTTAGGGAAAACACTACCAAAACATCAGTGTGTTATCAACATTTTTCGTACACTAAAATACTAAATGCAGCACTGTACCAGCTGCTATGCTAGGAAAATTACTAAGAAAATTAACTCTATTGCAGCCCAAAGGCTTCAGCAAATTTAGTTACTCATGCTAAGTAAAGCTAAGCAAACAGCATAAATCACACCATATTATAACTCTAAGTAATTTATTCTAATTTAAACTTACTTATTTAAGCGAAACAACAAATATCTCTCAACAATGGATAAAGAATGAGAAAGAGAACTAAGCTTTTATGATTGTTACATACAAGATGCCACTAGAGGGACTTATACAGCCGAGAGTAGCTTACGTGAGCTTCAGACAGAATTGTGGATAAATTATTAACAAAAATGGAAATATGAATAAGAAGTAGTTATAGCTATATTTTTTTAATTGCACCTAAAAAGAACTCTGCCTTTCTATCTCTGTCTTTTCTTGACAGTATCGTAATTTTTTTGTAATTTTGACATCATAAAAGACAACATCAGGAGCATACCTTTAAGATTATCTGTATCACATAGCTAAAAATAGACTTTGTTTTGACTGCAGAATACTGTTTAAGTACCTTTAGAGTTATTCTCACTCCCCTTGATTAAAATTCAATTTGTGCAATTCAAACAGTTCATTTGTTTCTGTGCAAGCAAGGCAATGTAAAACAGTATGCATAGTTCACAGAAAAACCTCATCTGTATAGACAATGAATATTTGATGAGGCAGAAGGATTGAAGAATTTTCAAATGAATTTTGAGAAGAGGTCTTTATAGTGATCTAGCTGCACCACGTGAGTAAGCTGCTAAAATGGGATAAGGAATTTTCTGCCCTGTATTTATAAAATGAACACTTGAACTGCAGTAAAAAGGTATTTCTGTCCTTTCAAGTTTTTGTACACATCTGTTTCAGGTAGTAAAATATGCAACATTAGTCCAAGAGGAGAAACATTGCATTGCTGTAAGAAATAAATTGACGGTAAAGTATGTAGTCAAAAAAAGGATATTTGTGTAATTGTCTGCTGTAAAATTCAAAGTGTGGTTAAAATATATTGATAGTCGGACTTCATATTTATTCCAGACGATGCCCCAATTTATATTAGCAGATAGAAAGTGAAGTGGTTAACAATTTAAATTCATGAGAAACACATTTCATGTGACTGTTTACTTTGATTATTGAAGGGATATAGCCAATCGAAGTTTGACCTTATAGATCTTATAAGAGTGCACTTTAAAAACTTTAAAATTGGTGTTTTGAAATGCTAGACATGAATGAGTTGAGGTATTTAAGACAATGATAATTTTGCGCTACTGAAATGGCTGGATCTAATTCAAAGCAGAAAGTGTGATCATTTCTTTCTATTACCTTTCTGGCTGATGCAAGCTGTGTTTATTATATCTAGAAAAATATTTTTGCCAGAAAAAGAAACACTTCTAAAACTTTCCAACTCAAATTTGAAAGTAATGTTATATTGCACAAAACTGTGTGTTATCTAATGCCTTTAAAGAACATGTTCTTATTTTCAGACTGAATCAAATGGTAAAAACTTGAGAATTTTTTTGTATTAGTGAGACAGTAAAATATTACAGTAGAGAAAATATTAGAATCGGTCTACAAAACATTATTAGTTTAAGAAGAATGCAGAAAACTTTAATATGTCGTTCTTAAAATGGAACAAAAGAACTCAGAAAAAATATTGCTTGTTTTATTAAAGTTTGGATTTGTATAATTATCTCCTCTTCATATTTTTTACAACAGTTTTATTGAAATTATTCTTTTGCTCATGAAATACCTAATGACAGATGCATTATTTTGTGTGTGTGTGCTTTTTCTCTTAATTCTCGTAAGGAGAATTGCAAATCTGACAGTAGAGCATTAAACTAAGTAGATTATTGACCTTACCATACTCCATGGAAAGAAAAGCAATGAAAAGTCCTGTTAAACTTAATCTAGAAGATTTTGATTAAATCAACAGCATAAGTAAAGCTTTCCCAGAAGGAGTTTCCAGTCACATATGCTGATATGCCAGGAGCACACAACATGGCAAGTTCTGTACTATGGTGTTTATGTGAATCCAAAAATGATAGAAACCAACTTTAAAGAAGACAGATGTTTAAAAACAGCTACCGTTCGCTAGCAGGGCAGTACTTTTAGGGAAGCAATTGTGTCTAATTTATCTTACCAATGAAAGTACAGGAAAATCTTGAGCATCTGCAAATGGGAATCTCTAAATTAAAACTGGTTAAACTGGATATAGGAATGCAGTCATGGCACACAATCAAAACCCCAAAAATCTTAATACATATAATGTAATTGGATATGACTGTATCATTGTACCCTAATCTGAATACAATAATATATATTTAATGGCTACTGGGTGTTCAAGTGGTTTCTTCTAACCTTTAGTCCATTAAAAGATATCACTCACCTTTACCTGACATTTCATGTACTTCCTGAGCATGTAAAATTCACTTGGCCTGGAAAGATAAGTTGACTTTTGCTGCCTATAGTAGCTACTCACATATGCTAAACTACTACGCTGTTTCCAATGGTTATCATGCATTTTTCTCTGTATTGTCTTATTCTAGCTACTGATACCTGGATTTACGAAAAGAGGATTAAATGACAGGACTACACTCTGACAAATTCAGATTATTTTTTCAGAATAACAGGGCAGGGTGGATACATGTATCTCCTGAAAGGTTACACAAACCAACCGTGTCTTGTAATATTTCCACTTCTATTACAGTTTCAGTTTTTTGGATATAATTGTAAGAATCAAAAAAGAGTGTGAAACCAATCATTTGAGAGTGACCAGGTAAGGAAGAACTAAATAAGAAGACCTGTCATAAGAATATTACCAATACGAATTCAGATCTTAACTAAATCCAGACTGTATTAAAATCATGTATGAAAAAAAAATTATTAAAAATGGCTTCTTTTGAAGAGAAACAGGATTTTTCATATTTATTTGACATCTTGAAGTGAGAATTTATTAGAATAATTTCAGTCTTCTAGAACTTCGAGTTCACATTCATATATGCTCCAGCTTATGCTTCTAACCACATAGGATAAAAAAATGTTCCAGGAAGGTATTGTTTTCCAAAATTGAGCAGGATGCTTTAATTACCAATCTCAGTTTCTGTACCACTTTGTCAGGTCACTTTTAAGGGTTGCACCAGCAAAGGCTGCTCAGCCTGATGTTTTGGGTTGCGTGCCACAAACTACATTACCTGTTCAGCCTGATTTACCCAGCCAAAAGTACCACCATTCCCTGACTCACAGATGTCATATTCCAATGTCCTTCAATGTCCATATTTCTTTGACATCCATATGGGTATTATTTTATCAGTGTAGACTATGAGAACGATACTGGTGAGTTAGGAAATGAACAAGGAGCGAAGAAGAAAGCAGAGCCAGTATTGCAGCACTAAAAGAACACCTTGTTGTCTTTAGGACTGGCTAACATCCTTTACCATTTACCCCTCTAGCCTTTGATCACCCACTTATCCACATACCATCATTTTTAACAGCTGACCAGTATTTGAGTTGCTAGAAGTCAGGGCAGAAATGGCAGGTTTTGATGGTTCTAGGCAAGTAATATAAGCACTTGCTATGGAATACACGATGCCTCCATGCAACCATGTGGTTGCAGGAAGGCATCATGGGCTTGTGCCACACATTTCTAAGCTGATGCATGGGTGGATATACATTGCCTCAGAGAGTGAGGTGTGATTGCAGTAATGGCATCAGCGAGGCACACTTACCTATCCAGGGTCCCATAGACGGACACAATGATTCATTAGAACTATCAAGGTGATCATTCGTGGAGTTTCTGGTCCTCAGCAATCCAAGTGGTAATGTGAACATCAAACATCATCACCATTTTAAGAACTTAAACATGTCCCAGCCTCTCCCCACAGCATGAAGGTGTTTAACTCTCTTACCAGTATTTGTGATTATTGCCTGCTGCCATACTACGTGCTCTGAAGATCATGTTGCCCCAAGGAAATTGCATTATATTGTCAATGTCCTACAGGAATTAGTTAGATGAGCTTTGTATGATAAAAGGCCAGCTGACACTATGTACAAGCTTGATGCTGCTAAGAATAATTCTGTCAGTTTCCCCATGGTCCGCTGCAAACCATAAAATCTGTGAGAGGATTGGAAAAGCTCCTGGGTGTATGAAGGAGGGAAGGATGCTCCACTGGGCTCTTTTCCAGCAAGGCACACCGTACCAGTTCAGCCATGACAATATTTATGGCAGTTTTTTCTATTTCTGTGATAGGCTGCCTGAAACATACGATTTACACACTATCAAGGAAGTCACTCTCTAAACACAACACAAAACTGCAAACAACCATCCTCCTATTTCAGCAAGGCTTTGGTAGATAAGTAGCGACCCAAGGGCTGAGGGCGGAGGAGTGAGCTCTGGCACCTGCAAGGCCCCAAGAGCATCTCTGCTCCTGGGGTTTTGCTGCTGGGGGTCAGGGACAATTTAGAGAGAGGGCAGCTGACAGCTGCCTTCCTGCTAGCAGCCATGGAGAAAGTCCCCTGGACAGCACTGCAGGGAGGCCTCAGCCAGGGCCAGCCCCTTGCCCATGGGAGCTGCTTTTAAGCTGAGCCTTTAACTCTTGGCCCCCACCCAAACTACAGCTCCTGGTGCATTGCAGCCTGTGCAAAGCCAGGAGACTCTGACTGGCAGGTTGCCTTCCCACCTTCTCCTGCTCCATCACCGTGCACCTGCCCCTGCCACTGGACTGTGTCTGACCTGTTCACTGACACTGGGCCTGATCCTGCCCCTGACTTGCTGGCTGATGTTCCCAGCCTGACCTCAGACCTGCCTCATCACAATGGACGTGTCTGACACTTACTTGAACACGACTGCCATCCTACCTCTCGTGGCTTCTTTGGGTTGGGGTGTTGGGAGCAGCAGGGCAAGACCTCACCTCACAGCGAGCTGGGCAGGTTGCGGGACAGCTGGGGGCAGCCCCAACCCTGGGCATTGGGCACATCCCTGGGGATGGCGGGTTGGGTTGGAGTCAGCGCTGGGCTCAGCAGGCGTGTGGCCAGGCAGGGCAGGACTGCAGTGCAGTGGGGCTGAAGCTCAGGCAGGGACCAAGCATGAGAGCCTTGGCCAAAAGCAGTTCCCACAGGCAGGGGTCAGCCCTGACTGCAGTCCGCTTGCAGCACAGCACTGTTGGGGAGCTTCCCCCCATGGCCAGCAGCAGGGTGAGGACCACCCTCAGCTTCACTGTCTCTGAGCTCAGCATCGCCCCCACCTCCTCCCAGGAGGAGGGGTGCCCTTGGGGCCCTTCCAGCAGCCTACTCTGAACCTTGGACTTATGCTTGTTTCTAAGGCATTTTTCCTAAGGCTAGGGTAACTGTGTCATAGGTCAAACCTTATCCAAAAATCCCTTGGAATACCTGTAATGTTTATCTAGTTATTTTGAGGCATCAGTGACACCTTTGTGAAAGGAGATATCGTCAATGTTATTCTCTGCAGAGCTAAGCACTCCAGACAGGAGCAGCCACTGTGCGCATGTAGCCTGTGTAGCGAAAAAACGTTCAGATATCACATAATGCTAAGTGGCTGGAATGATTAGCACCTGTCCACTCTAAATTCAAAATCCGTACTGAGAAATCTTGTAGCTAAGTTCCACAAGCATCAGAAGTGTGCAATACTGTACTATTTAAACATACACTTAATAAACCCGTGCTCATCTTCCAGGAAACAGCAATTCAAACAGCAAACAGAGCTCTCTTCTCTGCTGACAAGACCACTTGTATAATTTCTTCAAGCTGATCTTATCTGCTGCAGTGTGTGTCACGATGTACACCTTTTCCCTCTTTCCTAGTCTACCTAGATGGAAAACTCACCCTATAAAAAGCATATGACTACACAGACATCCTCAACTACATCTTTTTCAAGCCAGTTAAAGAGCTCTTTATCTATTCAGTATAGCTGCACTTGACACAGTAAGTAATTCCTGGACAGACTAAAAAAGAACTAAGAAAGTTTTGTGGATATCCAAAGTAAATTTTACCCCATTGGGCATCCAGGAAAAGCAAAAGATAGTGCTGGGCATCTTTAGCTTTTTGGGAGTTGCTGAAACTTCTATTTCAGAGATATTAACTCAAACTTAATTTTGTTATGTTACAAATATCTGAAATTAGGAATAGAGAGCTTGCATAATTAGAGGTTGTGATGGAATGCTAGAATTAATATAATTGTAATTTTTAAGTGGATTAAACGGAACAGCCATTGAGTGAGAGAACAGCCAAGTGTGAGAGAAGCAGTTCAACTTATCCCCCATTCATTATTTTAAAAATGTCTTTAGAGGGTAAAATTCAGAGATCACTACATACAGAAACAAAACAGAAATAAAGACTCAGCTAAATACTAGCCTTTGAATCTCGCAAGTACCTTTTAGATAATGAAATTAATAAAGCAATATCAGCACTAACTTTTACAAGCATTAACATTTAACAGGAATAGGAGTATCAGAAAATCTTTTTGACATTGGGAATTTAAGAGCAGATATTAAGACAAACCTCTTCCTCCACCTGAGAATGTAAATGCTCTCACATTGCCTCTCTCCCTGGCCCTCTCACCATTTCCTTCTCCTTTCATGGTGAAATCTGTTGGAGTTGAAATTCCAGTACCAGTACCAGACATTTAGTCTGCTAATGAAAAAAAGTTCTAACAAACGTAGTAGGTCTAAAGCAAAAAATTATTTTTGCATTGTCTTCATCGTGCCAGTCAGCATTATACTATTGATATTTCTGAAACCAGAACTTGTGTTCCTCCTGTTGCCTCTGTAAGGATCTGACCTGAGATTTTAACCCTAATTTTGCCAAGGACAGCGTATAGATGGGCTAGGCTTGTGAAGTTGATGTTGAAAGATTCCTGCTGAGGACATCCAAAAATTTCTTGATCTAATCATATAAGGGGACTCTTACATAACCTACTGTCAGAAACAAAATTCTCTTCCAAAGTCTTTTACGGTGTAGCTATTTCATGGTTAGTAAACGTTTTATTTACTTTGCCATTTTTTCACATGAAAAATGTCCTTCTCTTTCCTAATATATTCTTCATTATCTTGAGTTTTGCTTGAGATCTTTGAGCACTTTTCTGTCCCTAACTTGTTAACGTGCAAGCTTTGTTACCATGTGAAAGCAACTAAGCATCCTTTGGGGGAATAATTTTGTTCAATTAAAATGGGTATTTCTAAGCATTCTTGGAGGTTTATCCTTCTTATAAAAAACGTGAAATCTGGAATAGATATTTGAAAGGATCTCTCCTTTTACTGTACAGTGCATATCAAAAGGTTATATGGAATTATATTTGTACTATCTTTAGTTTCTTTTAAGGTGATGCCAAGGCTTATTCCAATATTCTGTTGTCCAGTGCTTTCCAGTGTCTTCTAATCTTTTGACCCAAGTCACAATTTTACAGACAATGGGAAATTTGTTGATCTACATTATAAATGTCATTGTTGGTCTCTTAGCAATGAACACAGTGTTCAAGCTATTCTACAAAAAATTCTGCAGTTTTTGACAGAAAACTCCTTCCATTATACTTTTTCCTGTTTGGAAACTCATATGCTCACAAATGCCCTCTGACTTGAGGAATCTATAACAACACTTATCAAGACATTCTCCATCAAGTCAGAGACTGACAGAGACACAGTACAATCATTAATCCCCCGCAGAATACACAGTGACATAAACCCCTGCTTTACAAGCCACAGGGGACCACTGCCTGTTGCTTTTTGAGGAAACATACAGTATTCACAACTCCTGGGCATAACAGGGTTTCAGCTTTGACCTCCAGAGAGTCTCTTGTGCATATCCTCATTTGCTTTATTCTGGGAGATCAGAGAGATGATTTGTTGTTAATACCAAGTCCGGTAGTCAGGTTTTATTCTGCATATAAAGCATAAATACATCTAGAAACTTGAGCACTCAGTTATTAGTTTAACATTTTAGCATAAAACTTTTAGGGACTGGATCCTGTAGCGGAGTTTAGTCTTGATTTAGGCACATATGTTTTCTACAATGCTTATGGGAAATATGAGACTCTTTAGAATGGAATTCACAACAAGTAGCACACCAGGAGATGTCTGAACTAGCAATAGGAAATGATCAGAAATTCCAGACTTCTAAAATGCAAATTTTTCAGCTCGGAGCTTCAGTTTCTTGATGCCATAGGTTTGTGGGGCAGGGTGGAAGGCAGGGCATATTGATTTGTGTTTTGCATTGCAGATAGGAGAACTGCATCCTACATCCGTAATTAGGATTGCTCGTCCCTTGGATAATTCACATTGCTGCTTTATTTTATAATGAGCACACTTTTAGTAAGATACAGATTTTTCTTGGTTTTGTTTTTGTTGGTTGGGTTGGGGTTTCTTTGCTTGTTTGTTTGTTTATTTTAAACAGTATATTTCTATTTTTGTAGATGATCTAAATATGAACAGCAAGGACTTTCAGTTCCTGGATACTTATGTTATGGACTGAGTACTATGGATGGGGTCTGAGAGGGGGTGGGGTATTTGGGAGAATATTTCGTCTCCTCTTTTAGCATCATCCACATTAGGTTTTATTCCTTAAAAACTTCCAGAAGCCATGGAGGTTGCACACAAAATTGTAAGAAAAATAAATATTTATCGCAGCTGATACACAGCACACTGGGGAACATCTTTTGAGCTGCAGACAGCATCTGCAAGAACTACATAAAATGATGAGATTTTCTGAAATTTCCTAAGTTTGCAAATGTAAGCCACAATATCTCATGTGTGACTATATAACTGAAGGGAACAGAACTGTTAGCAATATGAAATTCCTTGAACTACTGATTGTAGTTAAGGAGCCTTTAAAGAGTCTTTAGGGAAAAAAAAAATCTATGTTTTCATATCCTAAAAGTGGACCATGTTGAGCTTCATTTCCTTGCTCACACGTTGCTTAACTCCTGCAATGAGAATGTACAACTTTAATTATGTCTTCTTACAATGGAACACAATGTAATTTTTTGCAGACATACATGCCATATATGATATTGGGCAAAATTATTCCTTATTAAAATTCTATTCAATTCATTTTATGGTAATATATGTCTTCTGCCACGTACAGGCAAAAAAAAAAAGATTTTCTAACACATTTGTTTTAAATACATTTGTTTTAAATTTACATCGTGTGTATTCTTTTGTCGGACAATTACATTTATGCATTATCTTATTACTAGTACTATATTATATTACTTAATATAATATCTTCAGAGTTTCACAAAAACTACTGAGGTTCAAAGGTAATGAAATTCACAGCCATATATTCTCAGTGTTATTTCTCACATAGACTTTTTATTACTTAAATAGGAATTAATTATAACTTAGAAAGTTGCAATTTCATTCTTTAATAGGTAATACACTTCCTAAATTTCTAAAAAGGAGTACTCTCTCAAGATATACACCAGTCATTTGATTTATTAGACATTATTATCTTTTAAAAAACAAAATCAATTGCTGAAAGGATAACATATATGAGCATACTTTGATAAGGGACTTTGATTTCTTAAGTACACCATGATTAAGTATTCAAGTATTCATGCAATATTTTATTTTTTCCATTAGAGTTTGCCTATTACACCATTTTCAGACTGTAAATTATTCATGCCAGTTGAACATTCTGCCTTGAATTATTTATTTACTATGAAATTGTAAATTGCAATATTCTGTCAAATTTCATGCAATCCAGTGAAAATAATCTAATCTATTGAGGGCTGATATTATTGGTTACATGAGCTTCCACAGTGACTGGTTGACAACATTAAAGAAACTTTATTATAGTGTAAGAAAGGAAAAGACAAGAGTGAGCAAAAAGTCAAGAAGTAAACAGGTCTAAGTTTGGTTTTTTTTATTGAGACAATGAAATCATTGGCATTCTAAGAACATGAAACATTCCACATTTGCCATTTAATTTGTTATAATGTGTCAGAGATTTTGATTATGCTTTAAAACAATTGTCTTTTAATTGAATGTTTTATTTACATAGTAGTAACTGACTGTAGTGGTTAGCTCTCTTATTAAAATTAGTGTACAATTTGCATGAGCTAATAAAAAAATTATATTCCAAAATGAGACTGTTTGATTCTTTTTAAAGTAAAGGAAAAGATATGTTGAAACAATAACTGTAATCTTTCTCTCCTGTTTCAGTCTTTGTGAAACCATGACAAATATAAAGCTCGGATGAGTTCCAATTAAACATGGAAATTATTGCTTTATTAAGGTTAGTTCCAATAAACTTTATGGAACAAATGTTTTTGAGTAAGGCAAATAAGATTTGGCCAAGGAAACAACGCTTATGCACCCTTTGGAAAAACAAACAGACAGTCTGCCATAACAGAAAGGATAAAACAAACTTGGATTTCTGCTGACCCATATGGGCTGTTCAGTATTAGACGGGGATAATGTTCTGGCATAATAGCCCATTCCATAGTGAAAAAAGCGAATACCTTGTTCTCACAAGAGATAAATACCCTATTTAACACACAATTTAACAACTATGAAGTCAATATAGTAATGGACTATTTATTTGAATAAGTAGACGATTTACAGACAAGATTATTCATTCCGTGCTTTTTAGAATGAAATTAGCTGTGCTCCTCACAATCTTACGTTGATTTCAATACCTAATTCTTCTGTTTGAGTTATGTCTGACATGCCCTAATTCGCCGTTTAAGTTGGACCAATGCAGAGTAACACTCTTGAAAGTCAGTGGCTTGCAGTAGGGTAATGAGCAGAAATGAGCATTGATGTTCACAATTCCTGCCCTGATATACACAGATTGGGTACCAAGAAGATGAATTATTTCTATAAATGCAGGACTAGTGTTCTTTAAATGGCTTTCCATTAATGATGAGTTATTTTTATTTATTAAGTAATGTAGTTTTAAATGGAAAATGCTAGATTTACATCAGATAGGGTCAGATTTTCCTTACTAATTGCAAAGTGTATTATACTGTCTATGAAATTATGCCTGCATTTTGCCTTTCCAGAATAAAAAATTTGAAAAGTAAAACTGCTGCACATTACAGCAAGATATCCAGATATAGCTATTCCTATTATTCAAATGGCTGCTAGTGCAACCAGCTTCAGCTTGTTCTAAAAACTCAGTTCCATTTACTTTCAAGTACTGTATCAACACCTTTTTTTTTTCTTCCAATGAAAAATGAATCCAAATATTAAGTGGCTTAGTGGTTGTCTTTCTTCTTGCAGATCTGAAACTAAGGAAAACTTCAGTTATTCAAATCAGCTAAACTATTTAAGCTACAAGCAAACCTGAACCAGATACCCGCTAGTGAAAATACGATTTATGCCTGCTTCCCAGTTTTCTAGCCACTAGAGGGCAAGGTTTTTCTCTGTCTTTTTCCATGTGAGAAAGTATTTGACTCCTAACACAGAGCTGTTCTTTCCTTTAAAGCATGTATGGCCTTGAACATGCCATTCTACCAGGTACATCTGAACTTGAATCCTTTCACCACTGTTGAACAACATTCAAGGAACAAAGTCACAAGACGCCTATATAATACAAGGATTTTCTTAAGTTGGTGCTCATAGTAAACAGGAGAGAAGGTAAACTCTCATTTGACATCAACTTACGTTAACTCAATTCCTCACTTACTTCAAGTGTGCAGCCTGCACCTTTGTGTCAATTATGTTACTAAACTCTTAAATGCACCAAGGTAAATTGGAATAACGATGTCAAGTACTTACTTCAAACCTCTGAAATTGGAAAGACAATGTTTATTCTCAGATCAAAAAAGGTCAACTACCATTTTTATCAAAGGGAGTATCTAACCTTCTCTTTGTTTTTCTTTGCTTGTGAATTATCCTTTATTTTTCTCTGGAGGACACATTTCCCGTTCTTCCAAAGATGCACAACATCTCACTTGTTCCGCCAGAAATTTAATCCCATTTTTCTTTGGTATACTAACACTGTGATTTTTAATACATTCTGATTTTTTTTTTTTGCACTATTTTGGGGAAAAATTGTCTCTACTTATAGGCTCCAGAGATTTTATTTGATCTTCCTGTTTGTTACTTCTAGACAGGATGGTTATTACAAGGCCCAATTCTGAATGACTATTTTTTTAATCAATAATATTCTGAGCTGTTGTGTATATAAACTATTTGGAACACAGTTGTCATTGCACTTTTCTTGATTATCTTTTATCAGGTCCCACTGCTAGCATAAACTTTAGCATTGCCAACTAAAGCACTGTTGAACTCGGTAAAACTCTTGAGGTATTATCACCTCTCTCAGAGCTGCTCCACCTTCTTTGATAATACTTTGTGTCTCCAATTATTTCTTTATGTTATTTAGTCCTTTATTTCATACAATTATCTTCTTTTTTTTTTCTGCTAGTGTATTTTTTTTTAGTGGCATTTTTGAGAAGGAAATATTTCCTTCATGTCTTTTCCTAAGATTTGTTCATTTGTACACTGGATTTTCTTGTCTAAAAAACTATCTTCATGGTTATAAATGCCACACTGAATAAAGCAACATGGCATTTGACTGATAAATTTGTAAGGATAAATCTAAGTTTTGTAACACTTAAAATATTTTCTCAAGTTCAGTTTGAAAGAGATACTTAGGGTATTGTCTGTGCATCCTTGTGATTTCTGATATCAACATGCAATTGCTCATAAAGTCAGTTCCTTTTGCATTTGACAAACATCTCCAATCCCTCCCAAAACAGAGATGACTTGTGTTCTTTCTGGTAACACCCATGTGTTGTTATGGTATTTTCTGGAATGCTTAGCCTGTGCAAGCTGCATTTGTGCATCCTTCTATAAGAACTGGTGCTGGTGCTGGGCAAACTTCTCTCAGAGACTTCAGTCCCGTGGCCGTGGTGGCTCTTGCATGTCCATTACCACCTCAGCTCAATCCCTGTCCTGGGAGCTCTGAGGACCACTTTTTCTCTGGTCCCTACTATTTGATCTGGTTAACGTGCACAAATTATTTGAAGGCAACATTTTAATTTGCGCAGATCCTCAAAGCCATGGTGTGCTCCTCAAGAAAGTCCACCAACCAGATATACGGAACAAAAACACAGCATGAATTTAAGTAAGAAAGAATCCAGAAGCAGATTGGGTTGCACTGTAGGGAAAGCTGTGTCTGTAAGGACTGGAAGATAAAGGCCACAAGAATGTCTTAGCTGCCAGATATTATCTTTTTATCTTAATGTATTATCTTCCCTGGCATATCTTCTTTAACAGATAAGATAGGAAAAAGACTTGAAACCCTTCTATATGACTGATATTCTACCCCGGAGAGGTGTTCAAGCCATAAGTGCAGTAATATAACTGCAGTCAGATATTCTGACTATCAGTAGCCCTGTCAAGTCAGCAGAGTTCTGCAGTGCCAGTAATGAAACCACTGTAAGTGGAAAGATAGTTATAAATTTTACAGCTACCTCTTAGTTTACCTACAACTATTCTGAATTCTCAGTACTGTCAAAAGTGCAATTCTCCAGTTAAAGAGAAACTTTAAATATAATTTTCAAATAAATATTATTTTAAATATGATTTTTCAAATAAAAATGTTACACTACCTAAGTAAATCTTATTGCTATGTATAAAAGCATGAACAGTGGGGGACCAAACTACAGAAGAGGCCTAGAGTTTCTCTTAATTTATATTCCATTAACATTATGAGTTGTGTATATACTTGTGAGAGAAATCGTAAACTATCTCCATTGAATGCATTACTAACACCAATCTAAGAAGAAAGCATTCTGTAACATTCAATATAATATGTAGTATAATACGGTCTTTAAAATACCATATATAAATATATAAACATATAAACATACATAAACATATAAATTACCAATAAAATAAACGTAAGGATTGATTATTAGTTGGTTAAAAGACAAGCAAAAAAGGCGAATCCATTGGTTCACCTCCTTAAATTTGAGTCATATTTAGGGAATCTAAGAAGAGTGTCCCCTGACTTTCTTTAGTTGATCAAACGTACCCGTGGGTATTCAAGTCATAGGAAAGTGGTTGTTGTTGATAAAGTTTTACTTGCATAAGGAAACAAACTGTATTTGTAAAATGATTTTCAGCAAGGATCTAAACATGTTTCTACCTCATATACAAAATATTCATGTTGCATTAAATATTCAGAGCAATAGAGAACAACCAAATTCAATGCTGAACGTTAATGCCAAGGCTGGCTCCCTGAGGCAACAGAAGTCACTCGTCCCTTGCAGTGAAGGTAGGAGACAGACTTCATCTAAACCAAATCCAGTGGCAGCACCTGCCCAGCGCTGGTTGATGAGCAGAGCAGTCATCACCTGTCAGCTATATAT
Organism: Dromas ardeola; assembly: GCA_013398915.1. Lineage (NCBI taxonomy): Eukaryota > Metazoa > Chordata > Aves > Charadriiformes > Dromadidae > Dromas > Dromas ardeola. The sequence goes on along the minus strand of VYZM01024089.1, from coordinate 34,067 downwards.
AGCTATATGCATCTTAGGAAATCAATCAAGGATTTGAACTAGCAGATTGAGCAACAACAATCAGTAGTGCTAGGTATCAATTTTGCTAGCTGTCTGTGTCAGAAAACCCTCCTTCTTCTGGCATAGTTTGCTAAAAAAAAGTATAAGCATTATCTCAGTGGGAGACCTGAGTGTTCAGTATCACTTGGCTGCTGCTCTTTGCTGACTTTGCCCTGTCAGTTCACCATGTATCTCAGGAATGATCATGACAGTATCAAATGATACAAAGTTATTTGGGATGTAATTTGAAGACGGATGAATGAGGTGAGAAGTTTTCACTGTAGTCACTCAAGTTCTATGCACTACAAAACCCATACAAAATCCTTGGCAAGTAAGAACTTACATACAAGACATGAGCTTTCTACAAATATGAGAATTTCATTGTTGCACTTGTTAGTAGGCAGTTTGAAATGGAGGAGGGAAAATCTGCACAGGTCTGCTCTGACATTTTAAAATAGAAATTCTGTTCACCACTCTCAACTGCTTTCAGAGCACCATTTGGTCTATTCCTTCCTATGTTAGTAAAAGGCATGAACTGTTTATAAGGAAAACTACTTTTTTTCCCATCCATTAGTCTGGTCATCTCATTACAACAAGAACCAAATTATCATTTTTTCTCATATAAAATGTGTGGTTTAGCTATCAGCCCTTTTAAACCTGCAGCACCTTTGGTGAAATTGTAGATAGCTTTGCATATTAAATAATGTGGAAAGAGTAATATTCATTACAACTATTTAATCTCAAGTGTATAAAGCAGTCTCAAACTTCACCATCCTGCAGTGTGCAGTTAATATATTCTACGTGAACAACCAGATTAATTGTGTGTCTAGTAAAAGTTACAAGTATAATTGCATTGGTTTGCTCATAGCTCATTTACAGTTTGAGTCACTTAAGGACAAAATTATTACAGTGTTCTCTTCTTAAATAAAAATAAAGTAACAAGATAGTTTGTTTAAACTAATTGATATCCCCTAATTCTTGCATTTTTCCTCTTGTGTTTTCAGAACTTAGTAGTGTTGTTTTTTTTTCTTCCAAAAACACTTTATTAAGTAATTTTGAAGTTGTTTCTGCTTCTCCCAGTGCCAAACAAAATCTGAAAACTGAAGGCTCGAAATGCAACATCATGAAGAAAGAAACCATCGCCTTGAATTTTTAATTTCTTTCCAATGACTCGGTCTTTGATTTTTTAAGATATAGGGTAATATCCTCTATTCCATTTCTCTCTGTGAAATTGTTGTCAGAGTTTTGCATGTATGTGAGTTTGTGCACGTATTCATACATGAGCATGTACTGATATGAACTGTTAAACACAGTTCACATAATGATTTAACTTTCTCTAAGAAGGAGAAATTTCTAACAACTTTTCTTCAGTTGCAGTTAGAGATGATACAGGGTACCTCAAAATACAAAAGCTATTCAAATAGTGAGCAAGATTATGGGTCCTGCAAGACCCTGCAAGAATTGAGCAAGATTAAGCTACCTGCTAGCTAAAGAGCAGTTAATGGAAAAAATCTTCCTGCCCTTATGACCAGAAGGAGAATTAATTTAAATCACTAGCTATAAGTTATGTGTATGCAATTGCCATATCTCACCAGCAATTCTAAAATTCTGCTCTTTAGTCAGGCCAACTGTGTGAGATCAAATTCTTATGGGTGATTGGAAAAATATAACTTAATTTATGTTCCAAACAGGTTAAAAACAGAAGCAAGAAGGAACTCCAGATACATTCAGCGAAGTTATAACCCTTTTTAAAGCAAGCACAGGCTTACAATACACTTCAAATCCAAAATTAAAAAAGTATATTGTTCTAAACAGTGGCCAACAAATTTACACAATAAATTATACAAAGAGAATAAGAATGAAATTCCAGCAGAGAAATCTTTGCTGTTGTTATAACATACAATATTATGGACATACTTTGCAAACTTTGTATTATCCTTTTTCTATCTATCTCATTTACAATTTCTAGTCTTTTAAAGACAGTACAGTAAATGCTGATGTGCCTCTCCAAGATGCACGGTAGCTGTATCACGCAGTACAGCTGCATGATTACTCTTAAGTCTCAGTGGTAGCTGCTTTCCTAATGAGCCAGGATAAAATCATTAAAAAGTAATTGTGTGCAGGTTTTACAGATAAGTCTCCACTCTGGGGCAAGGCAATCCTGACAGACTGTAATATTTCTAAGGCAATATACTCCTCCCTTCCTGTTTAATGAGCCATAGATTTTTAATCTGGGAGTTTTGGTGATAGGCAGAAGGAATGCACAAGAGGTTGATCTGGAGGCATCTGTATGCATATGTATGTTATACATGGCTGTATTCCATATAGACAATGAAAAGATGGGAACCAAAACCAGCTCTCAATTTCCTCAGAAGTTCTGTGTTACTCTCTGTGTTACTGCTTCCTCTGGTAATTTTCAATCACAGAACACAAGTCCAAAAGTAAGTTTCCTTTCAAATGATGGTCTATATTTACTACTACCCTTTAATGTAAGTGAACACATACAAAACCAGAACTTGAGTTACACAGCAAAACTGGAAGAAAATCTAATTCTAGTTTGTAAAATCATTGAGAAAATAATTGCAGTAGAGGATTTTCCATCCCTTAAAGATGGAATGCAGCTATACCATGGATATATAAAAACCAGTTCATGTCACAAAAAGAAACAGGAAGTTAAAGATAACAATTCCTTACAGGAATTCGAATATTCTTAGTATACCACATTTATAATTGTCCTGGTTTGAGACAGAACAGAACCAATTTTCTTTTCAGTAACTTTACTTTTCTGTTAAGTCTCTTCTAACTGACCGCATTCTCTGAAATTAATGGCATATTTTTCAGACAGTGTCTGCTTGTAGCAATGATGTCTGATGTTTATAGTTAATACCAAGGAATGGTATGCAGAGAGGCTCTTGTTTATACTTATTCCTATAACAATCAAGATCAGCTAACATTTTTATGTGCCACATTGGAGGATCAGAAGTGGAGGAGCATAGAGGGGTTGCACTTGTGGGAACAAGGGGACAGGACAGGACAGGTGACCCAAAACTAACCAACGAGGTATTCCATCCCATCTGGCTCATGCTCAGTATAAAGCTGTGGGATCAAATGGGTCAGCCTCTTTCTTCAGTGGCTGGTGTCCAAGGAGGACTCTATCTGTCCATCTGCCTTTGATTCCAATCTGTGCGTTCTGGAATCCAGTTCCTGTCCTTCACTGAGTCCAGTCTGGGACTTTCCCAGTGCCTGCTGGTGATGTGATCGCCATCCTGGGAGCTTGATACTGGTTTTGTATATATCTGTGTATATTGTATATCTTTCATTATTTTCTTGTCAATATTACTATCTTTTCTTTTTCGTTTTAGTTCCCTATTTCATTAAAGTAGTTTTAGTTTCTTTTCAACCCATAAGTCTCTATCCCTTACTCTCTCTCCCTTCTTTTTTGGGAAGGGAGAGAGGTAAAAAGAGAGCATCTGTCATTCGTTTAGTGGCCAGACCAGGCTAAACCACAACAATAATTAAGCACAGTCCATCCAACAATAGTTTTTGTAATAGCATTCTATGAAAGTGGGAAAAATAACAGATGTAAAACAGGTAAGATGTCTCGCAAAGCATATTGAGGAAAACCACAAAATCTACAAGAAGATAATGACACCATTTAGAAGTACCTGGTCTGCTTTTCAACTCACAGGCATGCATCACTTCATAAGAGCAGTCTGCCACACAACGTACTCCACTTTCACCATGCTACTACCAAAATGTCAAGCTTTTGGCATTCACTGCACTGCATCTCCTCCAGTCCACTACACCTCAACTTTACTTGCTTAAGATCATAACCCTGTCATGAACAGACATCCAGTGAAATAATTTGGTGAGCTGGAATAGAGCAAATTTTAAAAGTCTTTGAAGCATCTCTTAGCTGTAAAAACACTAATTTCCCAATTTCCCATAACAGGTTTTATCATCTCTTGATGAGAACAATAACAAGATCAAATAGCAAAAGGCATTGCAGAGATCTGAGTAAAGATATTTTCATGCCAGTTGAGTCAACTTACTGTGATTTATTCTCCAGATATTGGCCCATCCCCCCAAAAATGCAGGCACAAAATAAACTTATTCTGACTAACTCCCCTATGGAGAGTATATTCTGTGCAATGCTTTTATTTAAGTGCAAAAGACCAGAATTTAATTTCAGCATTTGATCAGATGAACTCCCGTTTCTGACACACCAAAAAAGGAGTTTTCACTTAATGGGGAAGATTGGAGTGTTGTACTTCCTCTGATGGTCTTTATCTACCACTTTTTCTTCTATGGTTTAGATTCAGAGGGAGAAAGAGACAACCAGTCGCATCCCAAACCCTAGTAACAATTAAGTTTTTTGGGTTTAGAATGTCTCCATTTGGAGTCTTCAAAAGCAAACCATGGGAAGCTACGTAATTTCAGTGAAAGCTCTTAAAACAGGAGTACGAAAAAATACTTGGGTACAGAAATGTGCATGTGATTAGTTGACTCTATTTTTTATTTTAGATATCCACATACACGTTCTAGTACTTTCTTAACTTCCCAGGTGAAAGAGCTCAAGTTACCCTGAACCCTTTTCATGATAAGAGATTTTCAGTTACAGTTTTTATGAGAAAGGATAAATCCCTTCTGTCACATCTCAAGGCCCATTTAACTTCCCCAATCACTATAAAAGAAGTGCTTCTTGTTTTCTCTCACATACTGTCTCTCACCTTCTCTCACCCGACCTGTGCTGAAAGTTTTTCTTGACATTTATGATGATAATGGCATCTGTGCTCTCCAATGCACTTCTCCTTCTGTGCTTCCACCCCTCCCCACCGCTAGCTTATACTCCAAAGAACTGCACCACAAAAAGGAAACACTTTGGCCAGGCTCCGATGCTGCTTATTCACAAGGCTTGCTCTATGAAATCCTTGTCTTAGTACTGGAATATCAAATCCAAAGGAAGAGATTTTCTCATTTTTTTCCCTTGCCTTTAGAAAATAAGATAATTTGATTCGTCAACATGAGACCATGTTGTAATAAATAAAGTTGTTACTTGTGGCAAGAGGCTTACTGGAAAAATGATCAAAGTCTGAAAGAACTGGCTATTTTTAGCAAGCCATCTAAGCCTAAACCTAGAGAAGACTGTTATATTCGAGGGGGTGCGCACCTATTGCAGTATCTCAGGGTATGGATTTGATTGCTATTCTATCAAATACAACAACATATTGAACTTACCCCTTACGGTTGAACACATTTTTTATGTTACCTGATCTACACATTGCTCTTATGCTACAGTGCAGGTCTTCTAGAAAGGCATTTTTTTAAAGCAGCATTTTTCTAAATGATGCTATTAAAATGTATAAAGCAATTTCTTCAGCCTTGTTAGCTAGACAAGCTGTTCTTAATCTTAAAACCAGGAAAGAGTAAATGACTAAAAAACTGGGATGGAAGCAGATTTGACTTTGCACCTGGTTTCAATATAAATTTTTTGTGTGACCTTCAGCAGTTCTCTCAACTATGATACATTTTCCCCTCTGTATAAAATATGGATTACAATTCGTTACATCTTTGCACTGTAAGAATTGAGGCCTTGTCTTACAATGAGCTCTGCACATTCCAGGCTTTGTTCAAGACTGACACCTGCCCCATCTAATACTTGGTAGATACAGGGTAGTTTAAGGAGTAACTCATTTATGAGTTCAGAATATCACACACACACACAAAATTTCAATCCCATATTGTAATCCTTTAGATCAGACTGAAAGGGAAAGCATAGCAAAAGCATAAGCATTTATGCTTTATCTGGACCATTCTGCTATTATCCATCTTACAAACACCAGCTGAAGGGATATATTTTAATTATTCTTCTATATTCTGTTTTTATTCCTTGAGCTACACAATTTTTAAGTCCACTCATATATCACTGATGTTATAGGAAAATATGATTAGAATTCATAAAGACCATGCACTGTTGTAAACTTATCTGTTTTCTGATTTCATCCCTGGAGGATTTAGCCTTTATATAGATAATTGGTGACATTTGCAACAGTCTCCAATCTCCGTTAATGTTGGACATTATAAATTGCACACCGAACATTATTGATTAGAGTTTCTTTATGCAACCGAGAATGTTCAATGCCTTAGAGGAACTAACCCTAGCTCCTCAGCCTTCTGTTTTGATGTTATATCTAGACTATCCACCCCATAAATGACATCATCCATCCTGTCCACAGTCATTTGAAATGTGGAAAGTTTCTACAGAACCACGTAACTTCACTTTAATAAACCTGTTCACCTTCAGGGTAGAATAGGAGGATATGAAACTTAGATGAACTGACTTTCCACCAGGACTGTGGCCTAGTGCATGCTGCTCCATCTGTTCCTCTTCAGAGTGCCTGCCTGTAGAGATGCTGTAATAGAATCACTCTGTCTCTGTAGCCTGTAGGACTGACTACATCTTATTTCTTACGCATGCATGTTCCAAGGGAACCGAAACTTTCATTCTGATCTACAATTTAGGCTTTCAGCTTAAAAAATCAAGAGTGGAAATGAGTGTAAGAAAGTTAAAACAAATAAAGTTTCTGTAATTCAAGGAATATTTCTGCCAAATAAAGGAAAGAAATTTAAAAACAAGTGGATAGCAAACAGAATGGAGCATTAAGTTTTGCAACACCTTTCTCTGTTTGTATAACAAAGAAGAGAAAGCTTTCCTAGAAAGCAGTTAATTTCATTTTTAGAGTGTGCCTTTCAAGATGAGCTTGTGGTTATGGCAGACTTATACTGCCATATACAGTTCCTTGTTCTTCCTACCGCTGTCATAAGAAAAGTAGAAAGTTTTTTTCTTAAAGAAACATCAAAGTATTCTTACAAAAGAGACCTAATGATGTCTCATGCCCCAAACAAAATATAACAAATCTCTATTTGCCCCTGTGTCAGGAAGCAAGAAAGTCTTGCCATTTCAGTGAGTGATGGAAAAAAATTCATTACGGGTTCAGACTCAAGCCACACTCTTGTTCTGAAGTATACCTGTTTTACTTTACAACAGCTATGTTGTATATTCCAGTCAACTGTAGGACTTGTTCGTCGTCTTAGATTTTGTGTAAATGAACCTCAATGAATAATTAATGTTCAGCTTCAGTAAGATGAAAATGGACACACGTGTGCCCAGATTAAAAGTCTCAGGAGAAATGTGTCTAGTTGTTGAAATGTGGCCTAAGAAATTGTTTAATTTTCATTGAGACAGTACATGAAGCAAAACATACATGCTGCAACTTTTACCACCAAATTGATAGAATAAGTTTTATTTATACAGAACTTCTGAAAACATTTATCACCTTTTGAGTTTATGGCAGTAGTTTATTGGCTTCTTTATCTTTTCTTCTACAGCTTCGAGTTGTGCCACTCCACAGAATAATATTTCCCACTGAAAAGACTGACTAGAAAAACCATAAGATTTTATTCCATTTGAAAACACAAAGCCTTTAGAGAATCTCAGTTCTATCTGGATGGACATTTTCAGCTTCTACACTGCCAAATTGATTTTAAAGAAGCAGCTTCCTTCTGTCTGCTTCCTACAGATGTACATATATTGTCGTGGAACTCAACTTATATTTGGACTTTTGCTGTTCAAATAAATTATTTTCCAGAAAGGCATTAACAGGCATTAGACAGACAGAAAAAAGGAGGAAAATAGAATTAACATTAATTAAGTGGAATAAAGAAATACAAAGCAAGTAACATTTATTATACAAAATGGCTTCTAAAGAGCTATGACTCTTCATTTGTGCCATACAGAACAGGCAATTACTGGCAAAGCGGTGGAAAATAATTCTACAATGGCCTGTCTTAGTATAAAAGGCGTTGCATAATGAAGGTTTTTTTTCTGTTTTCCTTCTGTGAGCAAAGATTTTTTTTGGTTACAAAAATAATAATGCCCATTTCTTTGGCAATCCAGCAGAATCTTGAGTAACAGAGATATAATTACTGTTTAAGAGTTTTAACTGGTGCTAAGTAATTAGTTTTTTTTCCTCTATTATTTATTATTCCTCTATTCCTTTACTATTTAAATGCCATTTAATTTGTATCTCTTTGTTCCACAGCCTATATTCCAGATTTTTTTTGAAGAAACAAAGTATGTTCAATGTGGCTGTATTGGAGTTGTTTTGCTATATATTAATTTTTGTCCCCATCATAAAGCATAAATGGTCAACTGAAGTGAAATTTAGAAGTCAGGAAGGCTGTTTACTGAAATTACTTCAAGGACTTCAGGAGCCACAGACTGAATATTAAGTCAGCAGCTCAATAAGCTAACAATTGTTCTCCCTAAAAGCTTCTGAAGGGCTGAAATTGAACATCATCATCCATCCAGGAGCAGAATTTGGACCCAAATTTGAACTACATCACCACTGATACTGCATATGCTTCTGAAAATGCTGAGCATCCTCAAAGGCCTTTGTCATAATGTTGAGCATGGCCGCATCTTGCACAGTTGCACAGTAAAACATGCCAAAAATAGTGACTCCAGAGGTGAAGCTGGGAAAATAGTAAAGGTTTCACCATGTCGACAACAATTCCAAATTCATCCCTGATCTAAGATTCCAAGCTTTTAGGCCTGCCATAAGGGTTTGGGTATTCACTTCCCTGAATGGCAAATCCAAAACCCAGACACTCTGCAAGAACATGAGGTGCTCTCTACAAGAGGTCTATCTGAAAGACAGCACTGGAAAGATCAGATTATTTCCACAATGGCTAGTGTTAATGACTGAAATAAAAAGTTTAATGTTTTTACTAGAATAAGTATTGACCTCAATTGATTCACTGGTGTTGCGTCTGGGAAAATGCATTATTTCTTTAATTAAGCTCAAAAACCTCATTCATTTCAACATTTGGTTACACCAATACTCTGTTTTAATAACTTCATTTGAATAAATATGGTTCTGCTTAAATTGAGTGGGAGCTGGAATGTAAAACCTTTCTGTTTTGTTACTTTCACAAAGTGACATTTTTTGCAGCTACGTACTGCCAGTTTATTTATTTATTTATTTATTTATTTATTTATTGCCAGGCAAAATATTCTAGCTTTTCATGACAGCCAAGATAGCCTATTCTGGTCAAACTGCAAAAAGGTGAAAGGAAAAGGCAACGTCTGATAACACTTACCTATACTGAATAAGTCATACAAAATGCTCTCAAATTGATACACTGTCTGAGAGCTCTGAAACCAAAGAAGGCTTGACACATGCTCGCAGGTATTAAACCCACACATCATTTCCAAGCTTTTGACTCCCTTTCAATTCTACTGCAGCAATGCTGAAAGTGCTCATGATTAACATTGATATTAAGAGTTTGTTTTCACCAACTAACTGCTGTTGGAACTGATATGCAATGTTTGCCAAGCTACAGTCTAGCATTTCAAACAATATTAGTGTATCCCATTGCTAGATTTAAAGCTCCTTGTAGCAAGACAAGGGTTAAACTAGTTAACAAGTTAGGACTACTGGAAGAGGACTGAGAAACAGAAGATAAAAGGCTAGTATGACTAGCTAGGAGAGAAGTCACCTGGAGAGTGCAGTTTGAGAAACTACTCAGCAGAGAGGAGGAAATAAAGGCACTTATTTTCAAAGGTGATGCTGACAACTCTGTATGTCTCAGGGGAAATAGAAAAAGGTCCTGTGAGATTAATATGATTAATATCTACTGTCAGGAGCAAATAATGATACTGATGGACATATGGATTCCAAGAAGATGCTCCAGGAAGAGAATTTTTTCTGTATAATTTATGTCAGTTAAGCCAGACCTTCATTATTTTAAGGCCTCCATAGCTATCACAGTAATACCAAAAAAGGGCCAAATTCTTCTATTTTGTGGGTGCTTTTACTGCAGCAAAACTTTAGTATGGGTTTGTTTTAGTCTTTCTATAGTCAGAATTAAATTTTTATAAGTATATAGATTTTTTGTGTTTGATTCCATTACAAATGGAAATTAATGTCTTTCTCAAGGGAGCAGAAAAGATACAGTTTCCAACAACTTTCTTATTGAACGAAAACCAGATCTGGTGACTGGGTTGATACTATAGCGTGAAGATGATTGTAATTTGTCCAGGTGCTAACGTACTGTTTCTGAAAGTTGCTAGTTGCAGAGTTATCCCACAATAAATCACTAGCAGCCTATATATATTGCAATATTGAATACATTGTTACATTTGCAGAAACTTTTTTAGATACTCCACAATGGTCTCAACAGTGCATTATATTGAACTCTCTGGGCTTGTTATTTGTGAGACCAATATATTTGCATTCAGTATATGCTGATGATTAACCAATGTGGAGGCCTGAGTGTTAAATAACCAGATTATAAGCAAACAGCAGTTTGAAGACTTTTATCTGAAATTCCATGATTCCAAAGTTCAAAAGAACTAAACAGACATCTTAGTATGGCTCTCTGTAACAGCGGAGTGCGAATGCCCCAGAAACTTTTGTGGAGCTTGTCCTGTACTTCACTTTAGTAGTATCACCCTTACAGGCTTAATTATGGCCTTTATTATCCTATTATCCTTTACATCCACCTTCTTGAAGACTATTTTACAGACTATTTTCTGTAACTCTGGTTCTTGAAGGAAAATCCAAGCATTGAAATGAACTCTGACTACTTGTTTCCCTGAAAGAGCACAGGAAAAAAATAGTCTGAGGTGCACAGTATTCTTTTACTACCTTGAAAGATTGCTCATTTTGGTGATCAGACCCTTGTGACAGCTTAACGTAATGAAGGGTGAAATGTCTCCCAACACACAAAGCAGGACTTTGCACGCTGTGCCAGGTGTATGGCTTCACAACACAATGCTGGACAGGAAGCAAATAGTTCCTCAAAACACTTGTAATGCTATTGGACAGTGTCATAGGTGTTTACTAATGACAGAGTGAATTGTACTCCAAAGAAAGGAAAATATTGGTAAATATAAACTAATATCAATGTCGTCATAGTTCTGGATGCTGCTCATCCATGTGGACTGTGTGGAAAAGGAACCACTACAAGGAGTTTAAGAAAAAGATTTTAAAGATTAAATTTGTTATATGTCATGTACTGGTAGGTGTAAACTAGTTACAGAAGAAAGGATAAAGTGTCTGGATGCCTTCTCCCAACTTGTGCCACAGGAGTCTGGGCAGCCACATCCCTCCCTTTTTACAAGGCACTAAAACATGAAAAAGTTTATCCTCCCTGTTTATGCAATGTGCAACATATTTCTGCCTTACAGGCCTATTTCACCAGAGAAAATTCTATTTAACATTATACCCAGAAGCCAGGGAAGCGCTTAAATGTCAAAACCCCTTCTACGATTGGTGTTTCAGAAGTTTATCTCATATTATAAAGTTGTTCCATAGCTATATGGCTCCCATGAGAAAAAAAGTCATTTACTCTACACTGAAGCACAATTGCTTGAATATAATCACAGTGACTAATCAGTGCTGAAGAAAACACTAAGCTGTAGTTTCATCCTCCTTCCTATGGCGGTGACATGATTTAAAGTGCTGTTTTTTCAATCTTGACACAGTCTATGGGTGCAAATTACTCAGGGGGGCAATCAGTGTTATGTTTCTTCCTCCAGGAACTACACATGATGCTGGATTGCCCTGTGCGTTGGGGGCTTGTTCAGTGCCTGTGTGCTGACCCATGGCTCTCACTGGGAGTCAGAGCCAAGGCAGAAGGGACACAGGAGCCTGACAGGTGTCTGTCTCTCCGGCAGGGTCACTGCAAATGCCCGCATTGCCCCTGTATGTGCCCATTGCGGAGGGAACTTGAAAGCAAAGCGAACCTACCTCTCCTGCACTTAAAACGGATACAAGCACCAATTATTCTGAAATCACCGAGGCATTGGGTCTGTTCAGCGTTATCTCCGAGGAGAGGAAAACACCAGTTTTCAAGGGTGGTTGGGAGTGTGTGTTTTGAGGAGCCCCGTGCACCAGAAACAAATCAGGAATTCTGACTAAAATTTCAAGCACTGGGCAGGGGGGGAGGCTTGTTTTAGAATAACGCCCAGAGACTAAACGTCCGCAGTCCCACGGCCCTGGCTGGAATCTCCTCCTTCTCTGCCTCCATGCATTTCAAGCTTACCTTGATACATGAGGAGCTGGTGACTGCCACGGCTGGCAATGGCCGCTGCGGAGGAGGGACTCCTGCCTCGGAATCCCTGCAGGGAGCTGGTGGCGAGCGGCTGCCGCCTCTCTGGTGCCAGCAGGGAGGGAGGGCATGGTCAGCAAGCCGAGATGGCGGTCACTCCCTGCCTTGGGAAGCCACAAGGCCCAGGGGCTCCCAAGGGGGTGGCTGGGCAGGGCTTGGCAGCCAGGGCCCCTGCCAGGGAGCAGGGCAGCCAGGGGCACCGGGGCAGCCCCGGCCCCGGGCATCGGGCACCTCCCTGGGGATAGGCCGAGGCCAGGCCGGGATGCGGGCCTGCGGGTGGGCCCGGCCCAGTGGGGCCCATGTCCCGGGCAGGGCTGCGGGGAGCCGGAGACCCGTCCCTGCTGCCATGTCGCTGGGCAGGGGCTGAGAGCCCCAGGGGGCTGACATGGTGTCCTGGGCCCTGGGCAAGGTAGAAGACCCCTGGGGAAGGCCGTCCCCGGGCTCCTGCTGCCCACCCCACTGCTCCATGCAAGGCCCATGGTGCAGTCCTCGGGGTACCTCTGGCTGCCACACGGGAAGGAGCAAGAAAAAGGAAGAAGGGTAAAGAAATGTTTACACATGCAGTGGTATTTTGTTGTTAATAGCGGCAGAGTAATTTAGAAATTATTTATTAAATTATTACTGGTTGTTTTTATCACAATAAATTATACATTATAGGTGAATACTGAAGAAATAATTACCCTTATTTCTCTCGTGACTCTTAGGTGAAGGCCACAGGCAAATCCAAGATATTTCCTTCAGCAAACAGCTTCCTCCCTGTGTCTCACTGGAGTGTCCTTTGGTAGGTCTTGGGAATAAGGAGCCTTGTTTGACTATAGATAACACATTTTGCTGTCTGTTTTTAAAAAACTGACTGCCTAGCAGTTCTTCTACTTGTAATGATTTGTCCAGTTATATAGGCTCCGCAGCTTTCAAAATCTGAGGTTTAGCCTGTCATTTCTGTGTTCATATGTTTATTCCTGCCTCCAAACCCCAGTCTCATGCAGAGCAGTAGAAAGAAACTGTTTTTTCTACGTCACCAGTGTCCCAAAATGTGCTTATTTAAGAGGATCCATATTGAAAGTTATTTATCCCCATTGTGGTTATGCCTGAATATACTGTGTGCCTCACTAGACATTGGGATATTCAGTGATAAAGCAATTTACTGAACTCAGTCCACAAAGTCTGCACAACAAAATACTTCAAGATCACCTTCCCCCTATCAACCCTCCCAGAAATTTCTCTGCAGTTCTTCTGTTTTCTGTGGCTACCAGGAGTGGTAGCCTTATTTGCTGGATTTTGGACTTACAACGATTTATTCACTGGCAGCCATCTGACTTATGCACAGATCTAGGCCAGAACCCTATTCAAAATGTGTTTAACAACAAAGAATAAAATCAGTTCAAGGAAGAGACATATCTGAGATTACATTTTAAGTTATTATCTCTAATAATTCTGTCTGATTCTATTACTGTTTTGTTTGTTGCTTTCATTGTTCACAGCAGTTCTTAGGTTCGTCTGTAACATGCATAAACACAATCATGGAATGCCTAGCTTTTCAAATGCCTGCTGGTAGATATGGGCAAAAAGGCTATTTTTGATGAATTAAAATAACATATTAGTTCATGAGTTCACCAAGCGGACCTGAAATCAATCCCCAGCTGTAACAACCTCAGATTTCCAGTAGTTCAGAGCANGCACAGCTCTTCCCTGCAAATACTTGATGAACAAGCATGAATAAGCCTTAAAAAAAAAAAAAAAAAAAAAAAGTTAGTATAGTGTTCTTTAGGTAACATTGGAGAGTATGTGTTAACGTATCACTCTACATGCTGCAGACACCTGTATAGAATCCCCTTGCAATACAGGTATTAAAGTATACACAAATTCTGATCAGTTTTTCTTTGATGAAGACACTGTTTACCAACGGATCTGTAGAATTTCACCCAGTTACCTATGAGCAAGACCCATGGGTTTTCCATGTAGCAAGACTTCTGGTTCAGGAAGAGAATATTCTCAGAAATGGCATCCAGCCTTGAATTCAGTGTGTCAGTAACCGATAATCATTAATGACGGCCCTAGCTAAACTATCCCACTGGCCTTTACTTCAAAAGCTTCATTTTATTTCCAGACTCTTTCCTTCCTCTTCTTTTTATTTAGTGTCCTTGTCAGCCTCTGGATTTGCTGTTGTCTACTAGATTAAATCCCTACAAGCATTCATTATTGTACTGTGGGAAAATAAACAACTTCTTGGACTACTTCATATTCGTAGAAAACAAATGGTGCAACAGCAGTAATATCCCTCTGTGAACTGGAATATACATCTTAAGCCCCTGACACTTACTCTATTTTCTTTAAAAGCTTCTTTATTCAAAACATATTTTTCCCTTGTCTTCAAGGAAACAACTGTTTGGCTACTTAGTATCTCACAATAAGTGTCACATTTCCTTTTGCCCAGGAAAGGATTACTTCATTGCAAAGACAAATGATAGAGATCTAAAGCAAATCCAGGGCAAAATGCCAAACACAGTCGAAATTAACGAAGCTGTGAATCAGCAATACACTGACATACATAAATAATTAGAGGAATTTATTTTGTTTAGAACAAGCAAACAACTCTGCAGTGATGTACGATGTATTTAATTCTTTTCAAAAGCTGCTACTTCACAGGTACCAAATTACAAAAATTACTCTAAACATCACCATCTTTGGCCTTGTGCTCCATCTTTAAAAAAGGCTCACAGATTTGCATCTAACACATCCCGTTAGTTTGGCAGCATGACTTCTGATTGTTGTTGCAAATTCTACAGTGATTTTTCAAAAGATGAGCCAAGCTGATTCTTTCTTGTAACCTTAAGGTATCAATCAAAGTAACACTGTTATGCTGTATTAGTAATCGTAATTGCGCATTGTTTCACCAATGAGATAAAATGTTGCTATCAGAAGATTATCTGACTATATGTAATTTTGTTGTTTTTATTATATATACATATTATATATGTAATTTTTATTTATCTGACTATATCTATGAAGTTAGGGTTCATTCCTGCACTATTTTTGTATTTAAAGATTTTTATTGAACTCTGCATTAATGCTTTACCATCTTAATTTTAATACACTGTTTAAAATCTCCATGTTCTATTCTGTAGATGACTCTTTCATAGCAGTTGATTAAAACTGTTAAATGAAGCATTTAACGTGAATTTAAAGTCACATGCCATCTCATTTTCATCACGTCTCAAGGTATGTAAAATTTTCATTTAACTGTGGATATTAACACAGCAGTATCTAAACACATAATTATGTTTTATCTTAGCTAACATCTGAATCAAATTCCTTTTAATTTGTATAAAATATCATTTTTTTCATTTAATATTTGTTTAATTCATTTTCTCACTACAGTACGAACAGCATTTCTCACTAGTCAATGGCAGCTGTAGGACTATGTTATGGGAACAATTTTGAGGCTGAGTTATTAGACTGCAAGGCAGGAAAAGATTCAAAGGTCACAGGAAATTTAGAAGATCTTTTAAATTAAGCTGTATTTCCAAGACTGTCACTGTGCTAATGAAGACTATGTGGTGAAAATTGCAGATGTTTGCAACACAATTTAATTAACATTTTGCTTTGAATTATATCACATTTTGCCAAATGCACCAACAATATAAACAGCACTGGAAAGGAAACATCTTAAAGAGTGGGTCCAAGCAGTGAACTGGTGTCATTTCCGTTCATTTGTTATTCAGTGATTCACAGGATTAGTAATTACAATATTTTTCCTTATTTGACCATCTAAATTGCCTCAAATGCAGTGGGAGTTGTACATAATTCTTCTCTGTTTTGAATTTTAGCATTTGCACTTTTAGAAATAAAAGGTAAGAGAAAGCAGCCTGGATGGTCATCATATATTAAGGAAAGTGGAATGGCGCCTGAAAGTTAATTTTTTAAAAGTAATTCCATTGGGCTACAGAAAATAGTTAATACAGAAATTGTCATTTGATATATTCTATGGGCTCTGACATAAACTTGCAGGTAAATCAGAATGGAAGCTGTCTATATGCAGGTTTACTACTTGAAAACATTAATTAAATCTTACATATGTAAGATCTTTAGGACTTACAATGAAAAGTGTCAAAATGCTGCATAGTACTTTCAAGAGCTTGACTCATAGTAGCACAAAGCAATGTGAAAAACATATTGTTGTATTCTTAGAAGTAATTCTATAGATGGCTTTTATCCTTAAAAAGATAAGCTAAAACAAAGAAGTATGACTGATTCTTTTTCCACATGTGACTATTAAGAGTAGAGTTTGAATGTAGTGACGTGTTTTGCCTATACAGTATTTTCAAACATGAAGTCTGCTAGATGTAACTGAGGGTATAATATGGTGATAGAGATACACTAGACTTAGTTAGAATCAGAGCGCAGGCTGAGTTTGAAGGCCTGACAGTTAAAAAATAATTAAACTGAGAATATTTGCCTTAAAAATATATAAAGATTAATTCTGTGCAGTATTTTGACATATGACAAGCATCACCAGGGTATTAGCTGGTATTCAAAGACTAATCTTGGAACTCATCATGAAGTTTAGGCCATGTTTGTGACATGTGAAAATGTTATATGTAGCTGGAGGGGTTTTGTTTGGTACTGCTACTCAGTCTGTATGGACAGTAAAGAAATGATATACCTTTAAGCAACTGAGCTCAAGCTCTTGCCTTAGCATGAAAATAAGTACCACAGGTTTGCATCCAAACTTTGCATCTTCTGTTTCATCAAACAAGCACAGATGGCAGGGGATTTTCTAGATTAGCAATCACCTTCCTCTGTCCCTTCTATCTCCAGAATAAATTGCTGATAAGTCTTTCTACTGGTCTTTTCAAAAGCTTTTAAAAGTAGAAGATAAGTCTTTCTACTGGTCTTTTCAAAAGCTTTTAAAAGTAGAAGAGACCACATACGTACCAATTATTTTAAAATAACACTTCTGAGGAAAAAAAATATTATTCTGAAACACTATTCAAAACAGCTATTCCCTTGATGTGAAATGATACTCTGTGGAAGTGCTACCACTATGCCTCAGGTACAGACTGGGGAAGGTGACGATTGCAAGCACTTAAAAAAACTGTTTTGAAGAAACAGAAGGTCACTGCATAAGTTATATGATTGACTTTTTATGTGGAAAAGCATGGTCTAAATAATTTCTAACTCAGGATTTGAGACCTGGATATTTTCACAGCCACATGGTGTGGTAGCCCAGAAGGTCTTAAACTTAATTCCAGCGCTTAGAAATTTAAGTCAACTAAGAGACTTCATTCATGGGCACAAGCCATTCTGAAGTATCTTTTGGGGGTTTAGAGTAAGTGAAGTTGTTTGTACAGACACAGCTGTAATGTCATTTATTATTAGCATCAATTAGTGTGACAGAATTTGACCCAAAAGTCCTGAAGCAAGTAATTCTAGGGTAATACTCAGTTTATTTAGCTCACAGGGTAGTTTAATAAAGAACTTGTGTTCATAGAAAATGGCATATTTAAACACAAATTTTGACATCATAGATGCAACACTTCCTGCAAATTATTTGGAGGGTAGGGAACATTGGTGCTTTCTACACTAATGCCTCAAACCCCGCATATTTGCAGAGCTCAGAGGTTTGGCAGCAGGCCTGCAGTATGCTAAAACTTGCTGATCTTTTGCTTGTATCTTTTTTATATCAGCAGAATTCCGAACTGTTCTCTGCAATTTACCTGTCAGAGTGCAATTTTGCCAATAGAAGTCCTGTACTCTGTG
Organism: Dromas ardeola; assembly: GCA_013398915.1. Lineage (NCBI taxonomy): Eukaryota > Metazoa > Chordata > Aves > Charadriiformes > Dromadidae > Dromas > Dromas ardeola. Next base: position 16,091 of record VYZM01024089.1, on the reverse strand, counting down.
TTAGGCAGGAGTCAAAGGGCACCCCCAGCCTGCACAAATAGAAATTGTGTTAGAACTGCTTACATATACATACATATGCACCAGAAGCAGGAATGCTTTTTATGTTCTGCTCACATGAGAATTAAGTATCTGGGGTTTTTCCTGCTCAACAGTTTCTAGTCGGGACATCGGACTAGATTTCATAATCTGCTATCTATATTAATTAGGAAGCTGCTTTTCTTTAGGACTAGGAATAGATTTTCCTGTTGTTGCCAGAGTTTTTGGTTCAGACAAGACAGAACTCCAAGCGAGGCAGTTCTGGGAGTTCTCTACAATAGGTTCTCTATGAAAACCCCCTCAGGTGAATAAGCAAATTAATTACTGATTATTGTAGTGCATCAGATGACATTGTTTATTCCAGATTCATACACAAAAGGGGCCAGCTGGGTTAAAAATGGTCTTAGAGGAAGGCTTCTGCGTAAATAGTCTAAATTCCTACCATTAAAATTTGGAAAGTATCCCATCTAGAATTAGACAAGAAAATATCAGGAGGGTCAAAGGTATTTAGGAGGGGACTGCAGCAAACTTCCCCCCCTCAAAAAAGGGGAAAAAAAAAGAGAGAGGGAGAGAGAGGATGGTGGAGAAATGGTCTGCATTTTCCAGCTTTCTGCTATTTAATATCAGATAAAGTGATAAAGGTGCAGTCCTTTAAATCCCTTGTTTCTTGTTCCAGAAATGAAGGAATATTGAAAAAAACTTTAGTGGAGGTGTTCTTGACTTATAGGGGAGAACTGGGACCAGTAAACAGTACTGTAATCATCACAGCATAAATAAAAAAAAATAAGAATGGCTGAATATGCAAAGAAAACTTTTGAACATGGTCTTGTAAAATAAGATTCAATCCTCTTCCCTTCTCAGTTCCTTCCAATATTTTTAATACACACGATATTAACACATGGAGAGTCTGATACTTGAGGGTTGGTTTGTTTGTTTGTTTTATTTTAAAAGATGACTGAGTTTACCAGCTTGTAGAGTTGGCTATGAATTCCTGGAAAAAATTAAATAGTCAGTAGTTAAACAGCATTTGCTAAACAACTGGTCAGGCTTATTTTTGCTTCTACCTCAAAATCTTTCAACTTTTGTATCGTTTGCTTGGTTTCCCATCACCCAAAAAGCTTACACTGGTCCCACAAGCTTCTATAGGTCTGAAAATGTAGAACTAGTAGATATTCCTCTCTATTTCTGTCTGTTGCACATTCTGTCTGGTGAATAGCAAGTTATATCAGAGCATCACACAAATCTTCAGCCTGAAACGATAAAGGTGAGAGTAAAACAAGAAAAGTACTTATAGCAAGTACTAGCAGAACATTATTCAGCCGTTTAGAGCAGGGAAAAAAAATCTTGATGCAATTCATTTGCCTGAATTGCACATGCCACAGGGCTGAGTGATGTAAAAAGTTGCTATTATGCTGCTGTTATTTCTCATCCTTGGTTCAGTCTCAGACTTTGTTGAAACTTTCCTTTTTTTTTTCTTGTTGTGTTGAACTGCTAGGACTCCCAAGAAGTGCTGGCAGCCTGTGTGTTGGAATACAGTTTTCTGTTTCCCTCTCTGATCTTTGCTGTCTGTGCCTCAGTATCTTGGTTCTTCACCTCCCAGTGGCTGTTGCAGGTGTTTCCACTGTTGGCTCTTTTGAGCTTGGGTCCTTTCTGGAGTTATCTAGGAAAGCAGAAGAAAAAGGCAGAAAGAACCTGCCTGTGCTGGAGTGCATCACAATGTCTTTGAGCATCTGAAAGAGTCTATTTCTGATTTTTCGTATATCCCCACTTAATGAATGAGTACCTGGCAGATCTCTGAGAATATAAATCACAGGTACTAAATGTTGTGTCAAATGAGCTGTGAAACATAGCAACTTTAAAGAGGAAATAGGCAAAGAATCAGACCTAACACCTGACAGATCCACACCAGTAAAAAAATCCACCTGAGAGTTGAGTTTATTTTGCCACGTTAGCTCAAATGGCAAAATTAATTGAGACTGGGTTATGAATCCCTGTGCAAAAATCAGACATTGGTATTTGAATTCCCAGATATGACACTGCCCTCTCCTGCTGATACAGAACTATAAAAAGCAGTCAAGTCAAGCACTGCATAAGGCACAACCACAGCCATGTGTGTGCAGGCAGGCAGGCAGACACAGACACAGGGAAACAAATCAAAGTTTTAATAGCTGAAGGTGTGGAAACAGGAAGTATAGGGACAGGGAAAGGGAACATCAGTTGGCACCACTGAACTACCACAAACTGACTTCTCATCATATGAGTGAAAAGTGAAATACATTCTTTCTACAAAACATGTATATAAATCTTGTTAATAATTTTTCCTACAGTCTGGCCCTGACATGTCAATAGTTTCTATTCCAGACACACGGTGAAGCATTGAAGAGCTCTAGTGTCCCATCGCAATTCAGTGAGGATGACTCCTGAAGACAGTAGCTCCCCCATTAAGAACATAAGAATATAATATTAAGAATAAACCTATTGCTTTGCAGTGGGGAAACATTGTGAAAAACTTCAGAAATTTCTTTCTATTAGTTTTGATTCTGTACTGTGCTTGATTCTGGGACTGCCACTTGCCTATACAGGCTGACCCCTGGAAACCACATCTAGTCGAGGTTTATCTTAAGCTGATACGTAGTTTGACTTAGGCCTGTTGACCAAATGTTGTTGGGCCACAGATGTGACAGGGTTATTCCAGCTATCTCTTGTCTCTGGTGCTGCATGGGAAACAAAAGTAAAGTAAAGAATTTCTGAAGCCATTCTGACCTACCTGGAGCAGCTTCTCTGTTGAGTTGCTCCCCATGCACATCTGTGCTTCTGGATTCAGCATGATAGGCTGAGAAATGAAGCTTGTTATGCGCGAGGAAAGTCCATTTAACAAGACTGAAGAATAACTCTGGTTATTCTTTCCCTATGCTAACAACAGGTTTAGAGAATAAGTGAGGCAAATCTCCAAGGAAGTAAGTAGCAAATGTGTTTAAATTAGGTGATATAGGTTAGGGTAAGGATGGACGTACAAAGATGATCCTGGTTTGTGGGGTTGATTTCAGCTTTTTTGAAACAACAGGATGTTTTATTAATGAAATCTGGAATCAAGAACTACTGCTACATCTACTGTTTTTTGATATTCATCTTAATCACCATAACTGGATTGTCTTTGGAAGATTCATAACTTGTGTGGAAAAGTTCCCTGCTCTAGTTTATAGGAACACTGTACTGTTTTCATGATGATAAAAGAGGAAGTTAGCAATTATTCTTTCTTCCGTAATTGAAACAACTTCTCTAATTTTTAAAGATTTTTTTCTGTTTTCACTTGCATCTCCTACTGCTCCAGCTGTCCATGGGTCTGATAACTATGACATTCCTTGAAAAATATGGAGATTATGTGGAAATAGTTGCATGTATTCTAGAATGAATGCATAAACAAATGCTACTGTAATACAAGTTAAAAGACTTTCGTGACCTTAAAGAGGAAAATAAAACTAGCAGTTTTTATCTGCACAAAGACTTGTTATTAGTATATGGTAAAAATAAATTATTCACAATTTTTTAAAGATTAGACACAAAAGTATTTAATCAAGTGTAATTGCTCTCATTGAGTCTGAATTGGTGCTGAGAAATGAATAGTCTTATCTGAACCACAAATCTCCTTCTAACCAAAATCGATGAGAAGTACAAAAGTCACCTGAATTATGAGCTGACCCTGCTAAATAGGACTCAGGTGACTAGCAGCGGATTTCAATTATTGGATCAACTCTTGAACTGAATGCATACTTTACAATTAGTTATTGATTTAGTCAACTTCCATACATCATTCTTTTGTCTCTAAACATAATGGTTATGTCATACTTTTTTAATTCCCCAGTTGTTGTACAGCTAAGCTTATTCCCAAGCCTAAATGTTTTTTTTCCTACATGATGTATCTTCTAGTACTGAGTGACTTGTCTTATAATCACTCAGTAAAGAGAAACTAGACAAAAAAAGGTAACTAATCAGGACTGTTGGAACAGAGTTTATAAAGGTAGATAACAGGGCACACTGAAGAAATTAAGTTATCTTCAATTATAGCCAGTTTTCGCTTTCTCAAAAGTATCCTTTCAATGGGCGGGAGTACTCAATCTTGTGAATACCATTCTGTGGTGAAGTCTAGGAGCGGTACTTTCAAATGTAAATGAAAAAGAAGAATGGATACATTGTGAATAAGATTATTGTAGTGAACCGCATTTTTGAGGTCTTTCTGAAAGCTACAGACAATGACGTTTCATACAATAATAAAACAAGTTACTGCATGGCGCAGAACAGTTTTACTTGAATTGTTAAAAATGCATTGTGCTTGTCCTGAGAGGTGTTTTGCAAAAGAAACGCAAACCCAGACTTGTCATTGTTCCCAGCTGAAGGTCTTGAAAGTAATTTTTCACCCACAGTTCTTGAAAGCTTTGACAAGTCTTGGCTCTGGAATAACTGAATAACAGTAAGCAGCAAGCTAAAAATACTACAGTGAAATGAATGAATACCGAAAACAACTAGCAAAGGGGTTTACTGTTCCCTTTTTTCATTTGTTATACTAACAATTGGAACTGCAATACGTGCTTAGAAAGTAATAAGTGTATTCTTGATTATACTGATTAGAGGACCTGATAGAGCAGTCTTTTTAGCAACAAGAAATCAAGCTAGAGTAAGCACACACTGTATCTTAAATGTTCAGCGTATGTGGGTAAGAGAAGAGGGGAAGGTTGGACAAAAATTCCTTTATATTGTCTGCCTGTTGGTGTGCAGCGAGGGCTAACAGCTCCCTGTGGGCCGGGGTGCCAGGAGCGGCAGTGCGGGACCCCATGGTGAGAACCAGGGCAGAGGCTGGCAGCCAGGGCCCGTCCCACCTCCCACAGCTAGGGAGCAGTTTGGTAGGAGTTGGAGTTGTTAGTTTATTTGTGAATTTTGAATTTTTATTTTTGATATTTTTTTTCCCCCTAAGGTGATTTATATATTCCCGGTTTTAACAAGCTTTCCGAACCCATTACTTTCTGAGCTCTTGTTGCATGGTACATCACTGGCCATCAAAAATTCAGTCATGTGCTCTTTCTTCTAGGTAAAGTGTGATGACTTGAAGGCAGTTTGAATATAGCCAGTAACTGTATAGGGGTTTGGACTTGGTTTTCATTTGTCTCCTTTGTGAAGAGACATCCCTATTCAGCTCTAGCAAGAAACCTGGAGAATTTCTTAATAAATGTAGGAATAGCTTATAAAACATGCTAATGGTGATGGAAGAAAAGCAGACTTATTTAAATTGTATATGTCTGTGCTTGTCTTTAAGTACCTTTTGGGTTTTCCAATCATTTTACACTTTATTGCTGTAATTGCACCACCTTGTCTTAGTGAGATTAAACATATTCCCAAGTGTATAATCTCATTTTGCTCAAAAAGAAATCTGTATTCCACCTTTTCATTAATTATGGTGGAACAGCTGGTGACTAGTTAAATTTTAGGTATTACTAGCTGATTGCATGAACTCTACCTTTGTCATTTCTTCATCTAATGTGAAAGGTCTAAGCGATTTACAAGCTAAATGAACCCAGTAGTTTACCATAACAAAGTCTAATGGCATAGTGTGATTTTAAATGACGATGCTGTTTTTGCTACCGATTAGTGTTAAATTTCTCTACCACTCTTACTTTATATTTTCATTTTTAGGAGTGATAAACAGAAAATGAAAATTGCATATTTATGCAGACTGACATGGAAATAAACAATGATGCTTGACACATGTTACCATAATAGAAAATAATTGTAAGCAGTCAGAAGTTTTAATAGATACCCAACTGAAGTGTTTATCAAGATTCTTGAGAGTGTGTTATGCCAACAAGATTACTTGTTTATTAATTTAATCAAACAATATGCTAGATTTGGCAATGCAACACAGAACACTTATGTCTAACTTTTGTAGAAGCAAACTTTATGTTTATTTTGAAAACAGATTTAGAGATGAGGATAAGCTTTCTCAATAAATGTAACATTACCTTCATCAGATTTTTAAATAGATGGCATAAAATGGCTGCTCAAAAAGTGTTCCTATTTGAGAAGTGAATGAGAAAATGATTGTATCACTGATCAAGGCTCTTCAGAAGAGAGAGACAACAATATCTTCTGATTTTTTTTCTTTCAAGTGCAATGCTTTCGTCTGTATTTTTCCACATCTTTTGTAACATTAGTGAGACTTTTGAACATCTTTCAAAAAGAACTGTGGGCACACAGAATTGACCTGGTTTCTGCCAGAAACTTGAATCCAAACATTCACTGCTTGCACGCATAGCTTGACTATTTGAACTCTATTCCTTAACTGAGCTTAGGAATTACAAGGACAGGCAACATCCTTTAATAATTTAGAAAGGAAATGAAAACCAAAACCTATCTTTGGGAACCAAAAATTTCTTTTAATTAGAAAAGAAAAAGACCACCAGAGGCAATAGTTTTCTAGACATTTTTATTAGATGATCTTTTTGTACAGGCTTTTGGAGCTTGAGATGTTCTTTTCTGAAGTATTTAGTTACACTGACAATATTCAGGGCTAATGTCCAACTGGGTATATGTTACAATCTGTAATTCAGGATATAAATATTTGGAAATGCTATTTATCTAAAATCAGATATTCATAGATTTTGAATCTCCAATGGAAATTCCACTCCCCAAAATTGGTACTAATGAATCTAAGCTAATTCAGATTTACCAAATGTCAAAAATGCTTGCTGACAATAACAAAACCTTTTTCCCAAAAATCCTCTCTCCTTTTCCCTATCCACTTGTCTAAGAGATTTTTTAATTCCTTTTCCTTGGGGCAACACATTTTACAACCATTATCTATATTGTACTTACGCATGCCTTTCACAGCACTCTCGCTCTGCATTGTGATGTCTATTTTCAGTCTCATTGTTCAGCTTCTTTATAGTGACCTTTATTTCTTTCCCTTTCCAACCTACTACACAAATTTATATCTCATGTTTGTACCTTCCATTTTCCTCTCACCCCTGTCTCTCACCGCTTTCTCTACCTTTCATGCATTTCTCATCGCCAGACTTTCCCTTCCCTTGCTACATGTGGAATACACATTATATCTCTAAAATGGTGATTATTATTCACACTCTCTTCACATCTGGCACCAACAACTGCCTCTCTACTGACTACTTAGATTAAAGCACTTAATACCGAAGAGCTCTTTATACTGTCTCCCACTAACTTATCAGTGATACTTTTTTTGTCATCACTACCTCACATATTCGTCCTCTGTAACTTTGTTCCCCACAGATGAACTTTTGACTACATGCCCACACTGTCATTGAATCTCAAGCTCTGTTTTAATATGATTATTTGATTTTACATCATCGAAATGAGATATTTGGCTTCACTAAGCATGGCTCCTGCTCCCTGTCTTATTAATCAGCTAGTCTTACTGAGTATTGTCCATCAGCCTCTTCAAGTCTCCTATCAGATGGCCTTTCTAGTATTGTGGTGCATGAACATTAAATGTCCATTCATCTCTTTTTGCCCTGGCTTTGCTTCAGCTACTCTCTGGCTCCTTAGAAGCTTCTTGTTTCCGGTACTTTTGCCCTCTTGCTGAATTTTAAGATTGCTAAAGCAACTTCCAGCTTCATCAAAATATCTGCTTGTTTTCTCCTACTGTCACATTCTAAAGTATCTGTGAAAGGATCTTCCTACAAAAAACTTATTCAAACCAGTTTTAGCTGCTTCCTTCTTGTCTGTCACTCCTTCATTCTCAGCTTCCTCTTTGTTTCCTGCACAGGATTTCATATTTGGGAGGAAATTTGACAAAAATACCATATGACCTTTGCCTTTCCCAGCTTCCTTTCCTTTCCAATGATTCCTTCCCCTTTTGCCATCTCCCTCGTGTCCATTCAATCCTTCCCTTAGAGTACAGTTGCCAAGTGAAGAATACAGGTGTCTTTCTTTTGTAGATATATGTATTTCCCTAATGTGGAATTTTATCCGTGAACACAGATTCAGCTATTGTTATTATGTTGGTGACTTGCACTCTATTCTAGATCTCTCTCTTTCTGGCCAATTTTATTTTTTTATTGGCCCTGTCTGAAATGAACACATGTAAATATAAAATCTGATTTCACTTAGGATTTCATGGCTATAATTGCATCAGATAAGGCTTAATACTTGAAAATTCAATATTTTTGAGTGGTAGTCTGGCCAGATTTTGCATACTGAGAAACTGGACTTCCCTGGAACGCTGGAGTCTGTTATTGCTATGGTGAGTATAAGCTTTCTCTCTGATGCCTTCCTTTTAAAGCTACCAAGATATGCTTTTGGTTTGACTAGCCAACCCAGCCTTAAAAAATGTTTGTGCTCTCAAGCGTGAGGTTAGAAAGATTTGTGTTTATTCCTATAATATTTGTCAGCAGTTATGAAGTTGAAATTTGCATTTGACACTGTCCCACATGACATCCTTGTCTCTAAATTGGAGAGACATAGGTTTGACAGATGGACCACTCAGTGGATAAGGAGTGGGCTGGATGGCCGCACTCAAAGAGTTGTGGTCAACAGCTCAATGTCGAAGTGGTGACCAGTACTGAGTGGCATTCCTCAGGCGTCAGTATTGGGACCAGTGCTGTTTTAACATCTTTGTTGGCAACATGGACAGTGGGATTGAATGCACCTTCAGCAGTTTTGCCAACAATACCAAGCTGTGTGGCGCGGTCGACACACTGGAGGGAAGGGATGCCATCCAAAGGGACCTGGACAGGCTTGAGAGATGGGCCCATGCAAACCTCATGAAGTTCAACAAGGCCAAGTGCAAGGTCCTGCACATACGTTGGGGCAATCCCAAGCACAAATACAGGCTGGGCAGAGAATGGATTGAGAGCAGCCCTGAGGAGAAGGTCTTAGGGGTGTTGGTTGATGAGAAGCTCAACATGAGCCGTCAATGTGCGCTCGCAGCCCAGAAAGCCAACTGCATCCTGGGCTGCATGGAAAGAAACATGGCCAGCAGGTGGAGGAANGAGGAAGGTGATTCTGCTCCTCTACTCCACCCTGGTGAAACCCCACCTGGACTACTGTGTCCAGCCCTGGGGCCCCCAACAAAAGAAGGACATGGACCTGTTGGAGCGAGTGCAGAGGAGGGCCACAAAGATGATCAGAGGGCTGGAGCACCTCTCCTATGAGGACAGGCTGAGACAGCTGGGGTTGTTCAGCCTGGAGAAGAGAAGGCTCTGGGAAGACCTTATAGCAGCCTTCCAGTACCTAAAGGAGGCCTACAGGAGAGATGGGGAGGGATAGGACATAGCGATAGGACAAGGGGTAATGGTTTTAAACTGAAAAGGGGAAATTGAGATTAGATATTAGAAAGAAATTCTTTCCTGTGAGGGTGGTGAGACACTGGAACGGTGAACTGTTGAGGCCCCATGCCTGGAGCTGTTCAAGGCCCGGCTGGATGGGGCTTTGAGCAGCCTGGGCTAGTGGAAGGTGTCCCTGCCCATGGCAGGGGGCTTTGGAACTAGATTATCTTTAAGGTCCCTTCCAATCCAAACCATTCTGTGATTCTATGATTCTATGAATTTGTTACTAAATCAAAATATAAAGCTATGAAATTATACTTTCCTGATTCAAAATGGTTTCTTTTTATATACTCATTCTCCAAAAAAAGTAAATATTGTGCACTGGCTCTGTAAGAAAACTCATTTTTGTCAGAAAACAACCTCTGTTAAGACTGAAAGTCAAATTTGTCCTACATGCCACTTCTAATGAAAACAAAATGCAAATATCATAAAAATGACTAAATATTAGAATTAAATAATTCAAAAGTTTTAACTATACATAGAATATGTATAGTTAACTGGTCTAAGTATTTGTAATGCTGATCTACTGAGTCTTCTGAACCTGTGGTCTCTTGTGGTAGGAAAGTAAATCTAAAGCCTGAGAACAAAAAAAGAAAGTCTGGAATCCTGAAGACATACATGTAAAAGGATGTTTTTCTGTTTATGTTATGACTTGCACTTTTATGTATCTGACTGATATGTGGATGAACAGAGAGGTAACTCCACTTTAAGACTAAAGCTGAGTATACTTGTGTGAGTAATAAAGTTGTGACCTATAGCTAATCCTAGTTACAAATACCATAAACTGCTCAGCTGCTGCAACTGCAGTTTGACAATTTCTGCTGCATTTCGCATATGGTATGAAAAATATGAATCATAAGGGCACTTTTTTCTCTCTCCCCACAATTCCTTTAAACCCTTTCTCAAGACACCCTACTGTTTAATGTAAGTTATATAGTTACTGGTTAGATTTTATTTAATCCTGCCATAGTAACTGCTTATCAATATTCAAGTCAGTTCTCTCAGAACAGATCCTAAATGATAATGGTTGAGTTCAATCAATCTATTTATTTATTTATTAAAAGGGAAAACCTGGTAATCTTAGAGATATCTGAATATCTTTTATAATGTTGTTTGGAAGGAAAGAAAGAAAGAAGAAGATGGATGAGGCTTGGGGCAGGATGTTTCCTTATGGTAAGCAAGTCTTTTAAGGTCATGATATGCCTCAAGCTTTTTTTGCTGGTTCCACTACTTGCCTGATTCTCCATCTGAATAAAAAGTTCTTGTGTATTTCATGTGTTCCTCATTTCATAATTTCAATAGCAAGAGTGTACATTTTTACTGGAATATGCCTCCGGATCTCTGGAGTGTATGTATCAGTCGTTGTAAAGGGGAACAATTATGTTCTAATTAACCTTTAGAGTTCAAGAGAGCTTAATGATGGCTGATGATGAACAGAGGGAGATGAGGTGATAGCAAGGTGCAAGTAAATGAAGTCTGTACAAAGGAAGTGAATAGGGATGTTTTAACCTGCTTTTGGCACACGAGGCAAAATTGTCGGGCTTTTTTTGCTTTTTTTTTTATCTGCTAGAAAAGAGACATTTTGTTTTCAAATAGATTGTTTTCTTTGATACTATTCAATTTAGAAGCTGATCATGCTACAAGAAAAGAATACTTTTATATTTAGTAACACCATTATTGCTCTTTTCTATAGATTATTTAGATGAATACAATGATATATCATGTCAAAGCATTTGATGCTGTACTAGATAATAGTGAAAGAGTCTTTCTCTTACCCTGTGAACAAAATTCTGGGGGCATATTTATGACCACTGTTTGTGTTTTGTGGCAATGTAATCGGCATAGACAGACCAGGTTCCCTTTGGGACAAAGTTTGTAGATCTTGGAACCTTTTGTGTATTATCTACAACAGTCTCTAGCTGATGTGTTTCGTATCCCTTGCTAAGCTGCTGTTGTTGATACGAAGGAAGAATTAGGGTGGTCAGCATACTGGTACTTGCTAGAGAGTAACCAAGAACCCAGCTTCCTGATCGTAGGGCTTTATGCAAGTTTGGAGAAGTAAGCTTTTTGGAATAGAGGACATCTCCAGTCCTTAGGACAAAGCTGAAGTGTTGGAGTTAAAGTAACAGGGCAAAGCAGAGTAAACTTCTTACAAAGTGTCAACATATATTGTATGTTTTTGCCAGCCAGCTCTCGTTAGGGGATGATATTGTAAAAATGGAGTGAGACATTGTAGGGAAAAAGGGAGAATGTTATGAGACTGAGGAAGGAGATAAGAAGAGGACCAAGTGAGGAGTGAAATCACTGTGACTGACGAATAGGAAGAGAGGAGGTTGGAATGAAAGGGCAGTCAGCGTAAGGCTGAGAAAATAAAATCAAGACATTCTCTCAACATACAGAGATCTATACTTCAGCTATTTTTACAACAGTGTCTCTGGGCTGGAATTTCTGGCTGGTTCTTCCCAGCATTTTTCCCCTGAAGCCACATATTAAAGAAGAAAAAGAGAAGTGTCACTTCCAGTATCCACTAGCAGTGAAAGATTAAAACAACCTTTTCCGCTCACTTCTCCCATCTCTGCCAGTGAAAAATCAGAATGAGATCTTTATTTGTTATTTTTCAATGCAATATTGTAAAAAAATTGCCTTATAAATTTTTTTGTTGTGGCATAGCAACGTGAATGTGGAACACTGAGAATTAGCTAAACCTTTCTGATACAGCAATTACCATTTGTTATAGAGCTTCTGCGCTAGGATATAGAAAATGAAGCAGATCTATTGCATATTTTTCCAAAAACTACTTTACTGTAATGAAACATTGTAGTAGTGGCAACAAATCACAAATGGTAATTTGCGCTCACTATGCAGCCAATTAAAATTCTGTGTAAAAGCTTTGGCAAGATAATATTTTCTGTCTAATATCATAGATTTTGCCTTAACTTCTCTTGTTCTGGGCACTTTAAGTGCTAATGCACTTATCTTTCTAACATTTATTTGCCTGGTTGCCAATAGATTATTTTGGAGAATGGAGATGTCTTACATTCTCTTATGAAGTTTCTGCAGTATGTTGAAACTACTGTTTTATATACTGTCTAACAGATAGATAAAATACTCTCTAGCCTGATCAATGTTTCACAGAAATGATTACATAATGCTTTAAAAATTATTAATTCTTCATCACAAACTTTACACAGATTTTAAATTGATTGGCTCTCCAGCTTATAAAAAAATACATGACTAGAATTAGCATGGTTTTGCAGACTGCCAACGATAAATAAATATACAAAAAGGAAGCTGTAATGCGATCTTTCTACAATAAGTTTTGAATCAACCCGCCCTTCACTTTCATTACCACTACTCCAAACCTCATCAACAGGGAAGGATCTTTGTTTTTCTTTAGTACTTCACAGTGACTACTCTTCTCAAGCGTACTTAGTTTGCACCTTTTGATATAACAAAATATGCCTCTTTCTTTTAAATAACTCTTCTTGAGAAAATAATTGTATTTTCTTATAAATGGAGAATGCTGTCCCACTTTTCATGATGGCAAAAAAATCGTTAAATGTGACAAGAATTTAGATACATGTTTCTTTTGAGACAAAGCACTGATGAAAAAACTGTCATTGACACTCTAAGAGATGCTCGCCAGAGAACAGATGCTGTTGCACTGGGCTCTGTCAAGCGGTAACTCCATGTGTGGAATTCTCCAAGGAGCAAAAATCATTCATTCTTCAGTAACTTCTAAATACAAAGTATGGTGTGACCATGTTTGCAGCAAAGAGTCATTTTTGCAAATATTTGTTTAGGCAAAGTTTTGTTCATGTGGTGCTACTGGGGAATAAAATGAAATGGGATAGCTAGTGCCTGTAATAATGAAATTGGATACATTTTGTGCAGAAGCACAGAATATAAATAAATGTCAAGTTCCGTGAGGACCACTGCATGGAGCAATCTCCCTACTGGTATGTGACATGCCAAAGTGACTCTAGAAACACTTGCCAAAGACGACTCCTCTCTCTAATTGGCACTTCATATAACTGGCTCTTGAAGCTTAGAGAAAAAGAGACTGACAGAGTTATGGGACCATTATTTTGGAGTGCCTGGCTCAAATAGGGGAAGTTAATCTATGCTGCTGGGTTTACTAGGCCTCTGGGAAGCCACAAGTTTGCACTGAAATAATAGACAAGTTTTGAAACAATTAAAAAAAAATCCCACTGAATTGCAAAGCTTAGTCAACAGTTATCGTATTTGGACACAGGCACAGAAAAATTCTGTGCACTGGGTCCACACTGGGTTTTCACAGTGGTTTCTCTGTTCTCTTCAGCTACAAACTCTTAAGTCCAGCCATAACTCCACAGAACTGGAGTCCAGAAGTTCATAAAAGCCCTTCAGAAATGCTCAGAAAAAAAATGAGGCTTTGCCTTTCCTAGGTGTTTCTGGCAGAGGCTTCAATATATCCCTATATTTTTTGTTCAATAGGTTTCTGAGTTTGGAACCCTTGATCTTGACAAACAAGTCAGTCAGGAGCATTAAACGATGCTTCACTCCATGCCTGCTCTGCATGCATCTTGTATGATATCATGTTAGTCATGATGCCTGTAAGGATGCCTCTCTCTGCTGCTGTATTCACTCCTGCTCAAAACCCATTGACCTACAAGCAAGCCTTTTTTGACATATAACTGTAAAAGAAAATTGTGGCTTAATGCTTGAACTAACCATTTAAAAAAATAAATAGTAGGAATGAAAACCTTCCTTTTGTCTTAGAAGACCTAAACTTTCTGAGATGCTTTAAATGTTCAAGTATAAAAAGTAGCTACTTCAGAATCTGAGAACTGCATGCGGCTAATGCTTAGTATTTCAAGAGACAGTCGTACTGGCAAAGAAGTCTGAGACTATAGTGTTTGAAATAAATAGCCCTAAACATGGCTTGCTAGATTTGGGAAAGGAGGCATGTTTTAGGATGCCCTGACAACAAGCTGCAAGGAAATAATCTAGTGAAAGTGTTAAGTGCCAATGGTTACGCATCTCAGTCATTGCAGTAGTTGACTGAAGACAAAATTTTAACCATAGTTTATGAAGGATGTTTGTGTGGCAGCTTCATGGATCCCTTCTTTTCTTTAAACTCTCTCTTTGTGTCCTTGTTCCCTCTTTTTAGCAGCATCTTGACATTTTTTGAAACATGACTGCTTCCACTGGACAAAAGATACCATGTCTTTCTTCACCTCCGCTTACCCTGAACACGTTCTTCCATCTCCTAATTCTCTGAATGTCACTTTTGTCTTTGCCTCTGTTTGCTCTCTCCACCTTCATCATTCCTGACCTTCCTTACTTAATTTTCTTCTTTTCTGAGAGTGCTTGCGATCCCCTTGAGATTCTTCTTCTGGTCACCGGAGGTACTCAGGAGGACGGTCAAAGCAGAATAAAGCTGTTTCATCCAAGGACTTTTCCTAGGCTTACTTTGAAATGAACTGTAAAGATAGCGTAAATGTCCACAGGTCATCAGATACTAATTGCTTCCCCAAGTCCTGTAAGCTGGCAGAAGAGCGACACTGCCACTTGTCAGCTTTTTGCATTTCCTTGTTATTTTATATTTCTTGCTGTGCTTTTAATTTTCTGTGTGCAAGTGATTACATGATTATGTGATCCTGTGGTGTCACTCATCTCAAAAAATCCATTTTTACCCTTTACATATATAATTAGAAGAATGGAAATACAACGCTAAGGTTTCTAATACCATAAGCCAAATAAAGACCAAACTGTTATTTTTATGTGCCATGACTTTTCATCCAGTTGTAATATAGGTTAGAGTGAACTTCTTTTAAAAGTAAAAAATGGGAGGTAGTACTGAGGGAAAAAAGATGTCCACTTTACATTTATGAAAAGCTACTATCAAAAAACCTAAAATAATAACTGTGCTAACTCTTTGCTAACCCTGATTGTCGCTCTACCCTATTGGGCTGGAAGCAACATGTCAAACTATAACATCTGTGACTTTAGACCTTGAATTCCTTAAAACAGGAAGCAGACAGGTGTGTAGGGATACCTGTGTCATAGGCGCAAGACTGTTACACTCTTTTGTTCTTACAATGCTATATTTTACCTTGCCTTTTCAGCTTTTAAATATTAGTTTAACAACAAAATAAAATGTAACAAGCATCAAGACAGACTGTTTCTTTTTCCTAACACAAATTAAGGTTACTCTGCAGTAGCATCATGCAAAATGCTATGGGTTAGAACTGAGCTTCTACCAATCTTCTGGTAACAGTTAGAGATGAAATAAGGTGCAGAATATGCATGTCATGCTGCACTTGCTTGTTCATTTTCTACTTTATCACACAGTCTGTGTTTAGGGCAGTAGTTTGGGATGTTTTGAGAATGCAGGCACAATACTGGACACAGAATCTATTTACTTCTATATGTTTTCTGGGCATGATGAATTGAAGAAAAGTAGCGTTACAGAAACTTCAATGCACTTAAGCCTCTGGTTTACACAGTGTGACTTAGAAACTATGGGTAGGACAGGGAACATTTCTCTGATCAAGGAGAAACACCACCGAGTCTCTCTTAGTGTTCTCCAAAATAAGAAGGAGCAAAGAAAATCTCAGATACAGTAAAGAAATGAAAAAAAAAATCAGCATAAGATTTGTCTGTGAACAACTGCACATGGAGCTATAATAGACTGTCGTGGTTTTGGCCAAAGCAGCCAAT
>VYZM01024088.1:17368-28667 GCA_013398915.1 Dromas ardeola | reverse complement strand
AAATATTTCTTTATTTCCTTTGCTGGGGACAGAATCGGGGAGAATTTAAACATTACTGATAAGGACTAACCGTATATACCTATCTAGTTAGCCAGTGTGTATGTTCTGGGTGGCTCCGATATTTATTGTCTCTTGGTCAGTGTACAGACCAAAAGAGTAGATAGAGGTATGGGGACAAAATGGAAATATGTAAAGGGGATTAGGGCTTGAAGCATGGCTTTGGGAATAGAGTGGTTGAGTTGTCAATATGGAATTAGGCAGAAAAAAGGAATTAACATGACTGGAATATTAGGGGAAAATATGTCAAAAATCCAGAGGAAACAGGCAATAGTTTTATTGCTCATAAAAAGAGTTCTCAAGTGTGGTCCTTCCTTAATTTTTTTTTTTTTTTAGCTTAGCCAGTTTGGGATAGTTAATCTCACTCTTGACCATGTAGTCCATAAACGGTTGGTATATACTGTTTACATCTCTGAAGCACAGAAAAGAATAATTACAAATCTGATCAAATTCTTGCACATACTGCTTGGACCTGCGTGGAAATACTATTACTTCTGTGTCTTTGGGGGATCCAAAACATCAGGATAGAGTAAATATTATTTAAACATGTCTGAGTACTGATGACATCTTCGCAAACTTTACAGGATTCTTGTTATCCACTGCCATCTTTGCACACCCAGAATTATAGCTCTCTTACGTTTAACTATTTATTTATCTTCTCTTCTTGGACCCTTTTTTACTCCTTTCTTTCTTAAAAAAACCTAGAAACTGTTGTGCAAAAGTTGAAAGTTTTTTTAGTCAAGTGCTATTTTTGGTTTTTTGGTCATATTTTCCCAAAAGAGGCTACACCTTTATAAGTCAGTCTTACTTTTTCCACTATCTTAGCAGTAACATATCCAGTGTGATGCATGTTCACAGCAAGTTGCATTTTTTTACTCTCTTTCCCACTTACATGTTAATGGATTTCTACTAGATTTCACTTTAAAGTCTTTATTCAACATAAATCAATCTTGTTGCACTACTTTCATAAATAACTCAGTTTTTTAATACCTCTGTAGCTTGTCTTAAGAATTCTTTGCCTGCATGGTTATAGCAAGAAGTAAACATGTGAAATGGTTAAGCTGTGCCTATCGAAAAAATTACCAGATCCTTCTGTACTTCTTCCAGGCCTTAATTGGTACTGGTTTTTAAACTTGTATTGAGGAAGCTGAAGGACAGAATATGCCCTCGTTTCACATACTGCCTAGTGGAACATCAGTCTCTGCTGCTGTTATTAAATTGCAGTTGAATTACACGATGACTAACTGAGAAGGTGTTTAGACTGGTGAAGAAAAAAAGAATGAATAGCATGGACGCTATAGAACATAGAAAAAAACCCAACCCTGTTGTATTGGAAGGGCAATTGATGTGGTCCTGAAATGTCTCAGTAGCCTCCACGCTGGGTTTTCAGAAGGCCCGTGAGAGGATTTTGTGTGAGGCTTAGAATGTGGTATTGGCAAAGAAATGTAAACCTATTCCTAACACCAAATAAAAGCATCAAAAGGGAATAGAACATGATAAATTCCTCAAGATAAAAGCAGTAGGGAGACAGCTAGTCAACAGCTGTGAAAACAGAATTAAAACTTGCATAAATTGGAAATGGTATTCCCCAAACCAAAGCTGAATCCAAATAATACAGTATGTATAATCTCAACACAGGATTCAAACTGGGTCAACAGGACTTCGTGACTAATTCTGTGGATGACTGCCAACATGCTCAGGCAATTGCAGCCTATTGACCAATGTCAAACAGTTCAAGTTTGCTTTCCCTGCAGACTTGAATTTTTCAAATAAATATATTTTAGAGCAAATGAGCCAGTAACTACTCAACAACATAGTGCTGAGTGTTAGATTTGAAGCTTAAGTCAAATCACATTTAAGCATATTTCAATCTGGTATGTGGGTGATAAGAGTAAGGATTTCAAACACACATGGGACTTGGAAGAATGAAGGAAAGACAAATTCTACACAGCATCAGGACTGATCAAAGAAAATTAAAACAGATACAAGCCTATAATATAAAGGAACATATGTGTTTCACCTGAGGAAATAGATTTTCATTGCTTTGCATGATCTAAATAAACCAGTCAGTTTATTTGCAAAAAAATATTTATTTTCTATAGTTGTTCTGTCTTTCTTAATAATTTTTTAATTTGCATCTAGTTTAAGTATTTTTTCCATTTATCCAACTATGGATATTATTCTGAATTTTTATCTTCCAGTTGCAGAACAGATCTTTTCTAAGTGGCTTCTGTATCAACAATACTGTGAAACAAATTCTGCATCTCAACTAGTAAATAAAGCAGAGACAAAGCATGGACTCAGACACTGGCTCAACATTAGCATGTCTCTTGGTATTGATTTGGCCAATGTCGGCTCCAGACAGTGCCTCAGCATGGTCTGGACAAAACCAGGACCCTTCACATAGGCAATTTAAATGTGGCCTCCCAGTTCTGGAGTCAGCCATTTAGACAGAGCTAGTCACCATGAAAGCCGAACTCATCCTCCTGATCAAAACTTCCAGACAAATGTCAGAGTTACTGGCATCTCAGCTGCTACTGATCTTGGGGTTCCCCTATCACCTGATTATTACTTCTACTTTTTTCATTTTGCTTTTTGTTCCTGCCATTTATTTCCTTTCTCACTTTGAAGAAGAGTGCCAAGAGATGCTTCAGCTTCTGCCTCTGTATTCCTGCGAAATTGTTTCTTATGAAATTGTCTACCCTATTGTGATATTGTCTCCACTAAAACTTGGTGACTCACAGGTCTCTGTCTATACTCTTGATTTGCCGAAAGTCTGTCTGACCTCATATTTCTGTTTCTCAGACATCTTCTTCTATATCATTTGCTAATCTACTAGTAACAAATTACCAGCATAAGGTAAATTCCTTGTGCTTCTTAAACTCACTGCACCTTCTAGGCATTGTCAAACATGCATAATTCATAGAATCATTATTCTTCCCAAACTACTACTTCCACTGTGACTGTAAAAAAAGGAGAAAGGGATATCTATGGCATTTTTCATTTTCTTCCCCAGGTTACTTCCTTTTTGTAAGTTACACTGCTGCATGAGTAATACCTTGAATCTTCTCTAGTTTCTATTTTATTAATATTTGGTTTGAAGAAGATTTAATCCGTGGTTTAAATACTGTAAAAGAAGTATCCGGTCTTGCATGCATTATCCAAGATCATCTCACATGAATATTAAATACAAAAAGATATTCCTTCAAGTCTGAGTGCTTTTGAGGGTGGAGGAGTATTTGCTTAAATGATGACCATCAATATACTGGAAAAGATTAATTCACCAAGTTTATAGAAGAAATATCCAACCTTTATCAACTCTTCTTGATGAGTTAATAGCACCATATGTACATGTCATGTATATTATGGGTAACTGCTAATTGTTCATATGATATTATAGTTTATATCTTGCCTCAGGTCAGAAGCCTTAAAAAAAATATTCCATTGTTTTAAGAAGGATGTTTCTTTAAAATATATATAGCTTAACTGAAAAATTAATGCTAACATATTTCATGAGCAGCAATATTTCATTACCTTTACAACAAAGAAATTGATAGAAGGAATGAGTAGTTTCCAGAATTGTGCTATCTGAACCAAGAAACTGAGGAAAAATTCTTTTAGTTTCTCACGGATTCCTGGAGTCAGAAGATTCTTGGAGGCAAATCTCAGATTCCTGGAGGCACAGATTCTGAAGAGGAATCTCCAGATTCCTCTTCAACATTAGCTGTGTGAATCCAGTTCCTTACCCCACTATCTGGGTTAATGTTCATAAAAATCCCTAGAGATTAAAGGGAAATTATTTCCAAAAGTAGTCAATATGAAACGTTGCATCTAGTTCTAAGTAGCAGAATAGGATTCCAACATGAGAAACAGGAAATATGATTAAAATAAGTCACTAGCTGAATATTGTTTGGTTGCATAAAAAAAAATTAATTAAAATCTAAAGTAATAAAAAAGATAGCGGTGTGCAGAAAATATTATCATTCTTTATTTTTTTTGCTAGCAAGATATTATTTGTATTTCAACCACTTCCAGTGATTGGTTAAGTATGGAGCTCTTCCTATCTAGTGAGGGGGTGTGCTCTAACCACAAATGACATGCACATTTTTCATGAAAATGTTAACGCCAATGTACCTTGTGAACCATATTATGTTTTTTATTGTGTGTGTTGAACTATCCAAGTTTATCCTTTATTTTGGAAGTGAACTATCATTTCTTTCTTTTACTAAAGAATAGACAGGAGGGAAATAAGCAAATTCTGCCAGCAAACTGAAAGAATAATTGAATATATTCAACCAAAAATGAAAGAAAGATAGAATCCAAAAAACGGTAAGTCTGGAAGAAAGAGATCTCTAATGATCAAGGTTAGTTCCTGTGTGCTAGAATGGTATATGTAATTATTTTTAAGAGAGGTGGTAATAAGATTAATGAGAAAAACTTCATTAATATCTATGTAAATTTATGCATTCATTAATTGGAATACTACAGTAAAGTTCAACTTCATTAATTTAGAGTTTCAACTAATGTTCCAGTTACCTTGAATTCTTCATCTTCCTCCAAAAAGCCAGTTGTCCTGAGACTATTTATGCCTAATGACTTTGGGAGAACACTAAAACCTTAATATTACTCACAAATTACACATTGTAATCACTTGTGATTATTTTCACTGCAAGACCAACTTGACATGTGATTGAAAATGAGAAGACCCAGTAAGAGAATTCCTTGTGCTTCTTAACAATGTTTGTGGGGGTGCCTGCCCAGCCTCCCCTCAGCAAAGTGGCCAGGATGCCAAGATAAGGCAGGGATGTCAGCTTAACAGTGAGTGTCAACGTAACATCCAAAACTATCTAAGAGGGAATTTGCCCCAAATCGACAATGCTAAAGAAGAAGTCATCCATCAGCCACAGTAAACAACTTAAAAAGAAAGGAGTCAACTTTAGAAGAAGTACAAACAGAAGCTTGAAAATTTGTAACAATGGGGAAAGAGAAAAAAGCAACAGAGAAGCAATCAAAACCTGGTTTGACACTGCCAGAAACCATCCCACTGACACTGCAATCTTTACCTCGACCTTAATGAGCATCCTTCCATCAGATGCCATGGGTGTGCATGTAGCTCAAGGAGTGACAGTGTGGGTGCAAGTAGTAGGGATCCACACTTCTGATATATGTGCATGAACTTGAGGTGGGGGCTTTCTCATGAGAATATGTGGTTTTGGTTTGTAGGGACTGTCATGAGCACACATAAACCTGGAGCACATCTAGGCACATCTACATCTCCACCAGGAGGGTACAGAAACCCCGGAGGAAACTACACTCCCAGAAAGGATGTGTGTGTGGTGCGGGGGTGTGCTTATAACTCACACTGCCTGTGAGAGGGAGTGCATGTGTATGTGACTGTCTTGGTGGGGTATATCACGGGCATTTGTTATAGAAGGTGATTTAGAAATTTCTAGATGTTTATTTGTGTCTACTATTGTGGTTTACCTATTACAAATGCATAGTTCATTCACTGCTTATTAGTTGCATGTTATTAATAAAACAAACAACTTCAATTTTTATTTTATTTACACCACATGAATAGATTTTTTCCTGCAATATTTCTTTCTAAACAAAATCAGTCAAGTAATTAAAAAATATGAGTAGATCTTCTGTGACTATGTATGCACATGCACAGCTACTTGGTGTAACTGAAAGGAAAGAATATTTAGTTTACCTCTATTTTCAACAAATACTTTTTAAAGAAGTTGAATTATTTCTAGTAAATGAGATCCTAGGCAAGGCAGTGTGAATATGACTTTGGTCAGTACAGTCTGTTGTTCACAATATAGTAAGAACTTTGGTTATTAATGAATTAAATTTAAATGTGGGTGTTTGTTTTGTTTTGTTTTATGTTTGAAGGAAATAAGCTATTCTGAATTATACGATATTTTCCTATATGTACAACCCTTTGTACTTTGCTATAAGTACATTTCATTTTGTGTACTTGCAAGAAAAGTAAAAGGCAATGCAGTTTTTAGAACAGCAAAATGGTCATGGGGATATTTTTGGTATTTTACCTACTTCAGTGCTACCTGTCTGGAAAGATTCACAATTCATTTTCCAGTTGCTAATGGCTGATATTGAGTACAGATTTTGAAATAGTGAAGCTGGGCTGCCATCTGGGATTGGATGTTGGTTTTCCTGTGATGGTTGTTCTTGCCTGAGTACCTGATGAAGCCATCACAGGGGTTAAAAGTACAGGGCAGATGAATGTCTTTCAATTTGTCTAAGAGCTAAATCTCATTCTCTAATCAATGACTATGTAAGTATTTTATACAAAGTATAAGAGCTTTCAGAGGAGGAGTAAAGACTCCACCTATCATCCAGTTTAACTCAATATTAAGGTACTTTCCCATCAGATAGTAGATCAAAACCCCACAGAAAGAAAAAGTAATAGGATCCATATCAGCCACATCCCGAGCTTTCTGAACTACTAAAGGCAAGCTGCAGTTTCTGCCAGTATATCCTCTAACACTTCCTTTAATCCAAAATTTTTTATCCACTTTAAATTTGTAAATAGCTTAAGGATGAACAAAAATAAAATTGTTCGATGAATAGAAATGCTGCAAGAAAACAAAATCACTTACCTGTAGATTCAGATCCCTGCCTTGTCTAAAAGAAGAATGGTAAAACATACTTTGCAACTTCACTTTTTCATTTTCTTGAAGTGACTGAAACTTATGGTCACTACGTAGTCTCAATCCACTACATTTTACAAGCCTTAACTTATTCACAGGTATAGTAGGGAAATCTCAGAGAGAAAATATTGCATGTTTATTAAATCCATAAATTTACAAGTTAGTTCATCTCATTCCACTGATAGGATCACATGTACAATAAGTAGAAATACCAGTAAATTGGAAAAACAAAAGAGGAAACAATATATTTTTTAATTTAACAGTGAAAGTAAACAATGACAGTAAGAACTGTACAAGAATGTAATTTTTCTAAAGACAGTGAAATCATTACAAGTTCTGTGGACTCAGCGGCATCCATATTAATCATCAGAATGTGAGAACAAAGTAATAAGACAGTTAAATGATGATACCACATGAGATTAGATATGGATCCACCTTTTAAATATAAGAGGTAAAAAACATTAGTTCAATTTTGGGTTGGTGAAGATATTTGGAATGCAAACACTCCTGATAATAAATATGCTTTATTTTTGTCTGAAAGGGTTATCAGGTACTTTGAAGCAGTAAATACACTAAATGGCCCAAAAATTTCTGAATCTTCTGATAAACATAACTTAGAGTTGTTCCCACTAAGGTCCATGACAAAACAACCACACTGAAGTTGCTACTCAGTGTCACGGCTAAAACTTTGCATGTGGAAAACAACATGAAACAGTTGTGAACTGGCTTGCAGCTAATGTGACACTAGCACTTTCTTTCCTCTAAATGTGAGGAAGGGGGAACGGACATTTACTTCCCCAGCAGATGTTGTTTGGGAAGTGATAAATTCAGTTTCACATCCCTTGTTTATCTGTTTTAGAAATAAGTGGGGAGGGGAAGGGGGGAGAGCGGGAATGACTGAGTGAAAGAAAGAGAAGTGCAAAGCTTCCCTTTCTTGGCAGCCACATGCCATTAGAAGAGCTTGGCTGCCTGTGTAACCACAGCCTCAGGCAGCTGAATGCATGCCCAGAGCAGAAATGGAGACACAAAGGGCTTCAGATACTTATGGGATTATCCTGAAGTTGAGAGAATACTTGTGAATGCTTAAAAGTTGAAGTTTCTTGCCTAGGTTCCTCCAATGACAAGAAAGCAAAATAAAATCAGAAGTTTTCTCTTTCCT
Organism: Dromas ardeola; assembly: GCA_013398915.1. Classification (NCBI taxonomy): domain Eukaryota; kingdom Metazoa; phylum Chordata; class Aves; order Charadriiformes; family Dromadidae; genus Dromas; species Dromas ardeola. Next base: position 20,774 of record VYZM01024088.1, on the reverse strand, counting down.
TTCTCTGATACGTGGTTAGAAGATTTCTTGTTGTAGTTTAATTTATTTGGCAGCAAATCTGAAAAAGTTGTGTCTTAAATTTTGATAAAGCAGGCTAACATTTATTCTGGAATTTAAGTTAAAATGAGCAGCTGAGAATCATGATGCAGCTGGAGGAAAGAGAGGGGAGTTTGATTGCTCGATGAACGCAACTGCTTTGGAATACTATAGTTAGAGTAATGGTCTCTAAATAGCTGAGCCTCAAATCAATTAAGATTTACAGATTTGGATCAGAATTGTACAAGTGGAGAAGAGATAGAAGCATGTGTATTTTGCAGCATACTGTTTGTTGCATTAGGATTTTACTCGTTAAGATGCTACTGATTTAAGCTGTCTCCTGGAATAGCAGCACTGCGTGCAATTACAATCAAAAAAATGTATCTCTTTCTGGTGACTGAGGCCAAAGTAGAAGCACAACTCTGTATTTTCCATATGCTAAACTTTCTTTGAGGAAATTAATAAAAAATCTTTTATCAGTTACTCTGCAAAACTGAATGATGGAAAACATTCAAAGTCCAGTGCTCTGCTCTGAACAAATGGGCTGTGCCCTGACATCCGTCCTTCAGTATCTTTCTCTGACAGGGTTCAGACCTACACAGATTTGCCATAAATAAAAGTGATGTGCAAAAGCTAACGGGATACTACTTCTGTAGTGCTCCTTTCATCTCAAGGATGTATGTGGTAGGTTGTGTGAACCAAAACATTTAATTCCATATTGATAAAAATATAAGTATCTGCTCTAGCATACTCTTCCTGCAAAGAAGGTGTTCATATAGAGTCCATGTCAACAAAGGTACATGCAATATGTAGGATGCTGCTTGAACTTTTTGCATGTAAACTCTTCTTACTGAAATGATGTTTTTCTTGAGAACATTTGTTTCTACAAGTTAGCAGCTGTGCAGGCTCTGTGCTTACAGCATAGTAAAGCAGATGATTATTGCTCCATGCTACATCAGGTGCATCCATATGCTGGGTGAAATGTTCAAGTATGACAGCCAGATTTAAGGCGATATTTAAAAAGTAAGATATGTTCTTCCTTCGTGGTATTGCATAGTGGTCAACATGCAGGAGGGTGACTGGAACCCTGACTCCTTCTGTGAACCTAAGAGTGAATAAATTACAGGGCTCACAGACTGGGAGAAGTGCCCAGGTGAAAGGCAAATGGAAAATATTTGGAATAGCAACTTAACTTTTCTGCCCAATGGAATGATGGAACAGATATTTAATTTTCAGGATTAGCAAGGATTAGCCAGATGTCATAGCCAGTACATCTGTTAAAGAGTTCTTTAAATCACAGTAAGGCAATTATATCCCTAATACTCAACATATTAACATATGAAGACAAATTAACACTATTACAGTAATTTAGGAAACCAGTTTCAGACATTATTAAAGTTGTGGGAAACATACACAATTCTATTATCTTTTGGGGTCTGGTTTGGGTTTTTTTTGTTGTGTTTAGGGTTTTTTTAACTTCATACTCCTGTAAAGATACTTTCAATTTTGAAGTACTTTTGTTTCTAGATCTGCCTATTCTCCTTCCCTCCTACACTGATATTCCTGATACACAGCAGCAACAAATTCACAAAATTAATGATAAGGGTTTATCCCTTCAGTGTCACAGAGGTTCAGGTTTGGTGCATCCAGAGAGCTGGCAAGGCATTCAGAACTTGTTAGCAGAATATCATGTTGATGACCTGCTGAAAACCAAGTGCTCATGGGCCTTTGTGGTGGTTCGTGCTGGCCACTGAATGAACGACGGATGCTCTCTTTAACTTCTCTCAGGACAGCCTTCTATAATCTAGGAAGCAATATAAATTGGAAATCACTAATTATCTAGAGTATGGAGTACCTGGCTCAAGTTTGGATACCTAGAAAGCCTTAATGTGGTTTAGAAAAGGGTACACACCATATTCATAAAAGTGCTAGAAGTTCATTACTCATAAAAGAACATTTTATTAGGGTCTCCTGTGCACTTAATCTTAGAAGGGTTTAAATGAGGACTGTGGATTTTTTTCTGGATTTTTTTTTTTTCCCCAGGTAGGTTTTTTTTTCCCTTTCAGGAGCTTAATTCCCCTCTGGGATTTTGAAAATAAGTCTTTGGATGCTCCTCCTTCTCTCAGAATAAAAATGTTTCCTGAAAGGTCTATTGGAACATCCCAAAAATAACCTACTCTTTTCCCAGTTACCCAGAAACACATCTAACATTTGGTGAGCTACTGTTTGGCAAAAAAACGAGAAAATTGAAGCCAGTGCCCATTTGGCTGGATTACGGAACTGTGAAAGCTATTGACTGAACTCACTGTTGATGTTCAATGAATCTATCCGTTTTGGTCAAGAAAGCATGACTGAGACCTTTCATTACAATTCTGTCCCCACAATGCAATGTAGTGTGATTCACACAACAGTGTGCTGAGATCTACACTGTTCTGTTGAATGATTTGGACTATTTCTGGAGTCAGAATTCTGACTTGCAATTGGAGTTCAGTTCCCAGTTTGTCTATCAGCCAAACTGAATTGATGTTAAGAATGTTATATCTTATCAAGTATTTGTTTTCCATTACCCTTCTTATCTGTTAAGATGTAAATTAAGAGAGCTTTGCTATGTATTTGTACAATACTTCACATAAACTAGCATCAATCCAGAATAGGAATGGCAAAAGTTGTTCCTGCTCATAATATCAACTCATTCCTGTTAAAAGTGATCTAAAATGAGCACAACTATCTGTGGACAAAGATGATGCATGCAAAAATGGGAACTCTACACATTGTTTCAAGTATAGCTTCAATAGTTTCTTGGTGTGTGGTTCGTTTTTTTGCACTGTACACATAAGAGAGTTCAAAGATTTTTCATTTCAATCTGATGCCAGGAATGGATCGATAAATAATTCTGTGTATACTCTTTATCAATGATCTGTTACAGTGCTTATGTTTGAATGTAAAAATATTAGGGAAAGAAGGCTGATTAGCTATTATAAACGGAATGAATTGGACTTCTTAATTATGTTCTTCAGTTGCTGGCCATGTCTTTGCATGTAATATCGTTGACTTATGACATGGTCTCCCACAACATCCTCCTCTCTAAATTTAAGAGATATGGATTTGATAGGTGGACTGTTCGGTGGATGAGGAGTTGGTTGGATGGTTGCATCGAGAGGGTAGTGGTCAATGGCTCAATGTCCAAATGGAGATCGGTGATAAGCGGTGTCCCTCAGGGGTCCATTTTGGGACCAGTACGGTTCAATATCTTCATCAATGACATAGACAGTGGGATTGAGTGCACCTTCAGCAATTTTGCAGATGACACCAAGCTGAGTGGTGTGGTTGACACACCTGAGGGATGGGATGCCATCCAGAGGGACCTGAA